>OY728121.1:1142838549-1143079098 GCA_963277665.1 Viscum album
GAACCCAGTGTAAGGGAATTCTTAACCCAATTTCCATTGTTTGGGTTAAACTTATACATGTTTAATTATGTTATACTAAGATTATTTGAGTAATTAATTTTTTTTATATTATGTTTTATTATGTGTATTTACACTTTAAACACATATTCCTTTAGTTCTATTAATTCTCACTTCAATTATATGATATTTGTAAGGGACTTTTCATTTAAAATCCTCTTTCAAACTTCTATTTTTATAAAATTCAGAAGGGGTGTTTTTATGAATGTATTCTTCATTTATGGTTATTTTATGTTTCATGTACCTTGTTTATGATGAATTTTAGGAACTAAATATTTCTCAAATGTATTGGGTGAGTTTATGTTCGAGGTTGATTGTACTATTACTCCATGTGTAACTGTGATGGTTACACCATAATGTAGTCTTGAGGGTTACATCATTGGGTAGCCAGGATGGTTACATTGTAAGGTATTTTTGAGGGATAAAAATCATTAGGTATCCATAAGGGTTAAAATATTTTGTAATTATTTCCCCAATTTATATTTATGTTATTATTTATGTTTTCTATGTTTTATAGAAATATCATGTTTTCAAAAATTAACTATATAATACTTATTTGGTGAGAATTATAACATTGTGAGAATTATTTCATATTATTATAAGTATTCATGTACTAATGATTTCTCTCCTAATTTTTATATCTATTACTTATTTTTCTTCTCATCCCTAGTTTTACAATTTTTTCACAGTGTTTAAGGATAGTTAAGAGAAAAGGAGAATCTAGGATGAATGTTGTGAAGTCTTTTCATGAAAATAATACATATTTTTATTAAAAAGTTTTGTATTATAAGAAAAATAGATATTTTTTTAGTTATCCCCACTTTTAATTCTTGTGAGTTGATATGTATGAATTATATCCTAATTTTCTAAAACTCTAAACTGAAAATATCTCTGGGAATGTAAAGTAGTTAATTTTAATAGAATTTAATATATTGTGTAATGGTTAAGGTTGAGTCCTCATAATTCTTGATTTTTGTATTACTTTGCAGCATGAGGGGCATTGAGATATTCATCCCATGTACATATTCCTATAATTCAGGTTTGGGTAATTCTGTTTGGGTCATTACATAGATTGATGTAAATTTATCAATTTGAAATTTTTTCAAAACATTTTGATCATTTAATCAATTTATACTATTAAATATATTTTTTAATATTTTACAAATATAAATTTTTTTATCATTATATTATATTCGATGATTTTAATTACCGAATTATTTTCTATATGATCAAAAGGTCCAATATGAGTTCCATTTTTTATGATATTATAAAAATAAAAAGGTGAATTTATTGATATATTAATAATAGTAAAGTAAATATACATATATTGTAATGCCATGAAATTCTAAAATAAGAACATTATATTTGATACCTTATATGACAAAAACACCATGTATATAAGGTAATGTAATATCTTAGGACTTTATAATATATTTCAAATTTTATATAAACTCAATCTTTGATATAGATTGTAATATATGTGATACTGAGTAAGAATACATTGCACGCAACAATGATTTTAATCAATGGCTTGTGTTACACGCAAGACCGAGTTTTACCAAACAATGATGTATATAAAAATATTATTATAAAATATAATAAAACTTATCCTATACTTTAAATTTGAGTTTATTAATAGTATTTACTATATTATAAAAATTTATGGTTTGTAAAAATAAAAAATTAATTCATAGGTTACCAATTATTTGGAAATGAATATAAAAACCAATTGAATATAAAGGAAATGCTTTTATAGTCAAAAAGATTTTTTATCATAATAAATGAAATTTATTACTATTATTGAATGATATAAATGAAATATATATATTATAAATTCAGTAAAATATATTTTATATACATCTAATAGATTTTATAGGCATAAGATATGAAAAAACCAAGTATTACACCTAAAAAGCTATATTGTTATAAAGGCAATTTTACTGCCTTTTAATGGAAAACCTAATTTAAATCCATTTTTTAGGACTTTTGAAAAATTTAAATGTCAAAATAAACATCATTTTTAAAATTTGATATAAAAATTAGCTTAGGGTTAATTTTTTGTATTTTTCTCTAATGTTTCATTTTTTAATGAATAGTGACAATACAGAATTTTAATTCAAAGATACTTTTTAATATAATTTATTTAAAAGGATAAATTATATTTTGGATTTATTTTAAAGTTTAATTAGATAATATTTATATTAATTAACCAAATTTATTTCATTATAATAAATTTCACAATGAAATTAGATATATAAAAAATTTACATTAAAAACATGCATTGTCACCCCATGAGTGGGATTAATTTTAAATTAATTTCTGGATATTTTATGATTAGAATTTGAAAAAATTTATTCCATATTTTGAATAAAAATAATTGATAGTTTTTAATAATATAATCTTATCATTTTACCAAAAATATTTTTGAATGTGATTAAAATTAATTACTAACATTAAGATAAAAATTAGTTTAACAAGGCACTAAACCTTACACATAAGAGGAAAAATGACCTAGACTATTTTTAAAAATAATTTTTTATAAATATTTATACCATATCCTACCTTTTCAATAATTTTTTTTCATTATTCAATCCAGTTGAAATTGGAAAAAAGTGGTTGGAATTCCCTTTTCAAAATTTTACAAGAATGTCACTCCTACGGTATAAAAAGTTACTCAACCCTACCATTTATTCACACCTCAAAATCAATTTATATCACATAAAATATACTCAAATAGGATCTTAAAATACCTCCCCTCAACCTATATTCATCACCTTTGGCATAAATCCAACCAATGAAGTTCTTTGGTATAAACCAAAATGAGTTACCTAAATACGAGGTAACATTCTCCAATGATCTTCTTTTATTTCATCTACTTATCCACCCATTAAATCCTATTATATAATTACTATATAATAATACAAGTATAATAAATATACTTATATTAGGTTATTATTTTTTTTAACCCACACTTACTCACACTTCCATCTAAAAGGGTAATGAACTTACCAATTCCTGTACGGTGAACTACAACCTCACAAAACGATGATTGGTCATTCTTACTTTACAACCTCTTATGGGGGTAATTATGATGGAAAATATGTTTATATATTATATATATAATATTTATAATTCCTTTATTATTCTTTATTTATTATATAACACATACCCTTATTTTTTCCCATTTTGTATGAATATGATAACATTATTTGTGTAAGTGTTGATTGTCGTCTCCTCAAAACAATGTGATCCATTCAAGATGTACATGGAATGTATGAATGATGGATTTAATAAACCTAGGTATAATATATAACTTATATATGACACTTTAATTATAATATACAGATATATATATATATATATATGTCATTTAATTTTCTTTCTTTGAAAATACAATAAGGAAATAAAAGTAGCATTCATGTGTATGTACGACCTACTGTCTTCATTAACGGTGTATTTCATTTCCTTTCTCCAAACGTAAGGGATAATTATAAGTAAATATATATATATATATATATGATAAATAATCATGGTTTAAATTATTAATATGATGATATAATGACCAACATAATAAGAATAACAAGTAACAACCATACTCGAAAAACTAGACAATTAACACCTGAAATAGTAAAAATAAAGAAGGATTATTAAGAAACATGAAATGATAAAATATAATAAGATAAAATATGATATTATAAATATTATTGTGGTTAATTTATATGTTATTTACCTATTTAAAACCATTATTCGCGAGGTTAAATCATATTCATCGAAAATGAAATACAAGGTATAAGATTTTCATAATACGTTTAACATATATGAAATAAATGTCATATTCAACACTAAACTATTTTTTGTGGGATATATACTTCCATTTTGATATTTTATATCATGAATTATTTTATCTCCATGGTATTTTGTGTTATAATTTGAATTATTTATTCTATGGGTTTTTGAATTAAAAGTTACCAAGTGGTAGATAATTTCATAACTCGTTTCCTTTTCATTAGGATATAATACTTCCACATTTTTGTTAACATTATAAGATTATGTGCGTAATTTTTTTTAATATATATATTTTAATTTATTCTTGTATTATTTTTATTTTAATTTCTCACACATATTCTATTTATATATTTATTCTTATATCAATGATATAGTCTTTTCAAAGGTTTACTTAATAATCTCATTAGGTTCAGGGTTTTTTACATTGAGTTTCTATGGGAGAAAATTATTAGGTAATTGTTCAATAAAACCATTAATTTTATTCTCCTATATTTATTAAGAACATTTATCATGTAATATTACCATTTTTCTACTCTATGGTACTCAAAATGTTTTATAAAATGTGTTTTTAAGAAAACACATCTTCGATTCTCTCATTAGTCAGAGAACCTATTTTCATCTGAAAAACCATATTTTATAAAAATGTTTTCAAAAATGTAACCTTTCCAAAACTATTTATCAAATATATTTTTACCATTTATGTTATTTAAAAATATTTTCAACGTAATATTCTTTCCTATTTTTAAACAATTCATTTTTATAACAATTTTATTATACAAATGGAATGTTCTTTTAACCTTGTAAGACATGTATGAATTTACCTACCATCATTTCATTGAAGCTTACTTTTTATTTTTAAAAGGTTAATTTTAAAACAAAATTTTTTAAAAATTTATTTTTAAAGAAAATTATTTTAAAAAATCAAAATAATTAATATATTTTCCTTGATAAAGTTTTTAAGAAATATTTTTATATTATTTATATTCATCAATGAAAAAAAATATTTTTACTCCACTTGGGATATATTGTGTTGACACCTTCCTTATTCTTTCTCTGGATGGTTTGTGATTGATTTTTACAAGGATAGTATTCTCTTTTTTGATTCCATTGTTAGTCCCCTTGAAATATTCAATTTCCTATGATCATTTAACATTAAAATTCCCATGATTATCCATACCATTTATCATAGATATTTTTATTCCCTAAACCGTATAAAATTTTTTATATAGTGTTTACTTTGATATTAATTTGATTATTTAGGGAAATATTGATAAATCTATATCATTTATTCAATATAGATATTTGATAAGGCGCATTTTTTATGAAATAAATCTATTGTTTAGTTGTTAAGGAATGATTTGGACAGGTAAGACAAGGGTGTTCCCATTTATATATATCCCCTCAATGCATTGGTGGTATCATGGGATGAAATCAGTTGTCAATAAACCCTTTGAGTTTGTTTTCCAAATTAGAGTAGTTTTAAACTATCTTGTGAAGGGTCTTGATAGTAGTGTTAATATTATACAAACTAAATTGTTTTGTAACTAGTATGTTTTAAACCATCTTCTGAAAAGTCTTGAGGGTAATGGTTCTATGTACCTTGTAAAAATGGCATCCTGTAATTAAAAATTTCCTTAATTTAGATTCGGTTATTATTATCCATGAGATTTTTTATTTGAGAATATCTATGGATTCAGTTTACACTTGGTTAATTTATTAAATTGATTATGTTTTCATTTATCTACTGTTCTATATTATTTACTCACTACCTTCTTAGATATGGACTACATGGGATGTGTTCTTAGTTATTTTCCTTTTCATATTGACAATTATCATTGATTAATTATTTATTACATTATAATTTACCCTTACTAAGAATTTGAGCTCTCCCTTATTATGTTTATTTTCCCCAAGATTCCTTAAAGTTTACTAAGACGGATATTCAAAGATATTCAAGATGGAATAATGATATTATCCTCAAAGAAAAAAATTATGGTGTAATTAGTGAATTAATTTGTAAAAAAAGACTCATGTGTGTATCTATTTTAACAAGACTTTTAAGTTATTCAGTACTTTGGAATGTGATTTTCATTTATCTTATTCCAATTTAATGATATTTGACATCGTTTTTGGGCTTACTAGGTTCAGGGTCCCAATAGTTGGTATCTGAGAAAGTTTAGTAGCTACCTGGGAACTAGATTTAGTAAAACATATATTTGAGAACATAACCCTTAGATAAAACTTGTTGATAATTATAAATGAACATCCTAAAATTTTGTTAAGGTGGATATTATGTTTTTATTACTAGAAATACATCCCTATATAGATACTAAAAGTGGAAATGGTTTTAGAATAGATTTTCATAGGGGTAACATCTTTGTAAATGTGCGTCAGGTGTGACCCTAGCGTAACCTAGTACACAACAACGAGCTTATCGTGCACCTGGTTTGACACTCTTAGGGTATATGCTTAGGATAATTCACATTTTCATTACAAACCATTATGAAGGATTTGAATAGATAAGGATGATGCATGCCCTATGTTAAACCTTAAACCAAGGAAGGACCTATATTATAATAAAACAGATGAATTATTTAGGTATTGAGGTTTTATTGAAAACCTTAGTTAAAATTATATTTAGTGATTAACCTTATTTCAAAGATTTATATCATATTTATTTTGGAAATTATACTAATATGGTTTTATAAAAATACAAAAAATATGTTGGGTGAGAACCCCTCAAGTTTGGAAAGGTTGCAGGACTTGACCTCAGGACCGAAGAATGACAAGGGCTTCACACCCACCACCGACCTATGTGATGTCCCAGTAAAAGTTTCCTTGTTTTTAGATATAAAATTTGAAAAAAAAATTAATTGTAAAACATTAGTGTAACATTTTAGGTTTAGATATTAATAACATAACAATATTGGTTTTGGAAAATAGTTAGAGACAATTAGTTAGACTTTTCACTCTTTTTTGGGCCTTGGGATCTATTAAAAGTGTATTTTAGTACTTCAGGATTCGAAGTTAAATTTTCTATATCCATTTCATAAAGTAATGGATTAATTGGAAATTTATAAAAGAAAAACCAAAGGATGATATTTTTTATATAAATATATCACGTATGTGTAGTTCCTTATATTCTTAGGTAGTAAATGATTTACTAAACATTAGAAAAATGATCAAAACAATATTTTTCTAATACCTTATTTTTTGTTGAACTGATGATCTTATAAATCATCACATATTTATTAATTTTAGGCCCTAAAATTTTCAAGGATAATTTAATTTTTTGTGATTAAAGACCCCAATCACTCCTGATCAATATTTATGATTTTCCTCAATGTGTGTATCTAAACATTCCACTAATGTTTTCATATGTAGAAACCTAGTTATATTTTATTCCATTTGACCTTTGTGATTATCATTTTATCTTATAAATATTATATATTATTAACTCTTCTCATAATGTGGGATTTCAACAAAGTAATTTTCAAATATCAAACCATAGACTATCATAATCGAGTTTAAATTTTAAAAAGGTAATTTATTTAAGGTGGGGAGAATGTAATTCCCCAAAATTATAAAGTAAAAATATTATATTTGATATCATGTATGACATGAAACACAAAGTGTGTAGGGGAATGTAATAACCCCATAATTTAAAATATATTTAATATTATAAATAAATTCAATCTGTGATATAGCTTTCAATGCATGTGATAGTGAGTTTGTGTGCATCGCATGCACTAGTGAGTTTCTTCAATGGATTTAATTTCACGCAAGACCAAGTTTTACCGAACAATAATGTATTATTGAAAAATTATTATTTAATATATTAAAACATAACCTATACATTAAATTAGAAGGTATAAATGGTATTAAATAATTTATAAAAATATATGGTTAATATTAATATAAAATTAATTCATAGGTGACCAATTAGTTATAAATTAATATAAAAACCAATTGAAATAAAGGAAATGTTTTTATCCTGAAAAAAGAGTTTTTTCAAAATTAATTAAATTAATTACAATTATTTAATGATATTATTTAAATATATATATTATAAATGAAATAAAATATTTTTTATATTAATCCAATAGATATGAATTGAATAATATATGAAAAAATCCAATATTACACATAAAAAAGCAATATTTTTATAAAGGCACTTTTACTGCCTTTTAATGGCTAACCTATTTTAAATCCAATTTTTTGAAATTTTATAAATTTTATATGTCAAAATAAATATAATTTTTTAAAATAAAAAAATTATCTGAGGGTGAATTTTATGTATTTTATGTGAAGTTTCATTTTTTGATGAATACTGAAAAATACTGAATTTTAATTCAAAACTGCTTTTTTATATAATTTATTTAAACGGTTAAATTCAATTTAGGTTTAGTTTTATAGTTTACTAAGATAAATTTTATATCAATTAATCCAATTTAATTCATTATAATAAATTTCACATTGAAATTACATAAAAAACATAGCAAAAGTTTTAACATTTTTACTCTAAAATCTAGCAATGTCGTCCCATCTACGAGATTAATTTTATATTTATTTCTTCAAATTATGTTCTTATAATTTGAAAAAATAGATTCAATATTTTTAATAAAAATAATTTATAATTTATAATATTTTTAGATTATTTTTTGACTAAAAATATTAGTGAATGTTACTAAAAGTTGTTATAAATTTTAAGAAAAAATTAGCCTAACAAAAGACTAAAAATGAAATTTAAGAACAAAAATGAAACAAAAACTTATCCAAAATACATTTTTTGGACATATTTTGACCATATCCTCCATTTTAGAAAATAATATTCATTATTGGAAACACTTTACATATGAAAAATGTCTACGGAATTCCCTTTTCAAAAATTTACAAGAAGGTAACTCCATCTCCACTGTATAGAGGCACTCACCACTTCCATTTATTCACACCTCTCAATCCATTTGTAAAAAAAATTCCAAAATAAGATCTAAAAATACCTAACATAAACCTATAATCCTCACCTTAGTCATAAATACAAACAAGGAATTATTTTGGTATAAACCAAAGGGAGCTACATGAAAATGATGTAACATTCTTCAACGATCATCTTTTGATTCATTTACTTGTCCATCCAATCAATAATTTTTATATAATTCTTATATAATAACACCTATATCCACAATATAATGATAAGTTTTTATTATAAGGTTTTCAACTACGCTTTCACACACTTACATCTAATGGGTAATGAACTTATCGATTCATGTACAATAAACTACAAGCTCGCAAAATGATGATTGTTCATTCTTCCTCTACCAACTATAATGGTGGTAATTATGATGGAAAATATATTTATATATAATATATATTATATTTATAATTTCATTATTATTCTTTAATTCTTATATAACACATACCTTTATAATTTCTATTTTTTGGGAATACAATAACATCATTTGTGGAAGTGTAGACTACCACTTCCTAAAAGCTATGTGATTCGTTCACTCTATATATGGAATGTATAAAAGATGGTTTTTGATAAACCTCTATAAAATATATGAAATATATATATATGGTACTTTAATTATAATATAACTATATATATATCATTTACTTTTCATTCTTTTAACATATAATATGGAAATGAATATAGTGTTCAGGCATATGTATGACCTGTCATCTCTATGAACGATGCATTTCATTTCCTATATAAAAACATTATGGATTATTATAAATATATATATAATGAATATATATGATAATTACATCATTTTTTTAATTATATATATGATTAAATAATGATCTACATTATTTTAACAACAAGTAACAAGTCAAAAAATACTCAAAAAACTATACAATTAACACATGAAATAGTGAAAATAAAGAAGGATTATTAACTAACATGTAATATGGTATTATAATATAATAATATATTATATTATAATAAGATAATATATGATATTATAAATATTATTTTGGTTCTGGAAATATTTATTAAGATATTTAAAACCATTATACAGTAGGTTAAATTATGTTCACCCAAATGGAAATGTAGTGTATGGGATTTTCATCACACTTTTTATATTTGTGAGATAAATTTAATATTCACCACTTACCTATTTTTATGGTATATATAGTACCCAATTTGATATATTATATCATTAATTATTTTATCTTCATGTTATTTTTAGTTTCAATTTAAATTATTTCTTTTAAGGGGATTTGAATTAAAAGTTACGAAGTGGTAAAGAATTTCATAACATTTTTCCTTCTCATTGGATTATAATACATCTTTTTTGTTTTTGATACTATAATATAATGTGAGTAATAAATTTTTACTATTTATTTTCTTATTTACACTTTTTTTATTTGTATTTAATTTCTAAACACATAATATATTTCTTTATTGATTCTCACATCAATGTTATGGTATTTTTATGGGTTTACATCACAATATTATTTTGATTGGGATTGTTTACACATGAATTTATATTATAGGGAATTATTGTATAATTGTTCAATATAATAATTCATTTTATTCAAATATGTTTTCTCGTGTACATTAATACGTAATAGTACCATTGTTCTAATCTTTGGTACAGAAAATGTTTTATAGTATGTTTTTTAAGAAAACCCAACTTCATTTAACTCTTTACTCAGAGAACCTATTTTATTATAAAACAACTATTTTCTAAGTTTTCCAAAAATGTTTTAACCTTTAAAAAATTATTTATTAAATATATTTTTACCTTTTTTGTCTTATAATTGTTTTTTCAAATGAATCTTCTTGTCACGTTCAGAACAAGGTATTTTTCTAACATTTTTACCGTGAAAAGGTAATATTTTGTTTACCTTGAATTGCATGTATAGTTTTAACTTCAATAATTTCTTCTAAAATTCCTTTATATTTTTATAAGGTTACTTTTTTAATATATTTTTTTCAAATTTGATTTCAAATAAAAGAATTTTTAAAAAAAAATAAAAATACAATGTATATTTTCCTCATGAATATTTTTAAAATGTATTTGTATAGTATTTCTATTCAGAAATGTAAAAACCCTTTATTTTTAATCCACTTGGGATATGTTATATTGATACCATCATTAATCTTCCTCTAGATGGTTTATAAATGATTTTTATAAGGATGTTATTCACTTATTTATTCCTTTGTCAGTCTGCATGAAATATTCAATTTCCTATGATCATTGAACATTGAATTTCACCTAATTATACACATCACTTATTATGGATATGTTCATTTCCTAAACCATATACCATTTTTCATAGAGTGTTTACTTTGATAGTTATTTTATTAATTTGGAAAATATTGAAAAATCTATATCTTTTATTCAATATCGACAATTGATAATTGATAAGGAACATTTTTTATAAATTAAATTGGTTATTGAATAGTTGAGAAATTATTTATAAAAGTAGGAAATATGTGGAGGCCGATTATAGATAGTTATTCTATTAATCAATAGTATCTTGGGATAAAATTAGTTGGCGACAAACCCTTTGAGTTTGTTTCTAAATCAGACTAGTTTTAAATTGTCTTGTGAATGGTCTTGACAGAAGAGTTATGGTTGCACAAACCAAATTGGTTTGTAACCATTATTTTTTAAACCATCATGTGAATAGTATTGAAGAAAATGGTTCCATGTACCTTGGAAACATGATTTCCAATAATTATGAATTTCCATTATTTATATTTAGATATTATTATCCATGAGATTTTTTTTACATTTTCAATGGATGTATTTCATTCCCAGTTCATTGATTAAATTGAATTTGTTTTCCTCTATTTACCTTGACATATTATTTACATACTACCTTCTCAATTATTGACTACATGGCATGTGTTATTAGTTATTTAACATTCCATAGTGATTATTCTCATTTACTAAATATTAATTTTGTTGTATTTTACCCTTACTGAACATTTGATCTCACCCATTTTATGTTTCTTTTCCCTAGGATTCCCTGAAGTTCACAAAGAATGATATGTAAGGATACGCTAGATGGAATAAATTTATTTTCCTAAAATAAATAAAATTTTGTAATTGGTACATTCATTTGTAAAAAAAATCATGGTTGTATATTTTTTACCAAGACTAATAAATTTTTTGGTCATTTGGGAGGTGATTTACTTATATATTATGCCAATATAATAGTAGTAGAAATCAGCTCCATGCTTACTGGGGTCAGGTTCTATTCGTATATAATAATAAATATTTATTTATTTATACACATAATAATATTTATATACATATATAAGTGATAGTTGAATATTTTTTAATAAATTAATGATATTAAAAAAATAAAAACAATTATTAGATTAAATATTATAAACATGCATTTAAACAAGTGGTACATTTTTTTATTTAACCCCAATAGTGATCCTTTGATCCTTTCATGCTTTTTAAATTTTTGATCCAAATTTGGAATAAATTTTATATTACAATCCCATGTGTCATTTTATAAAGATTATGTGTTTGGTTGATGAAGAGGATCAACATCATATAGAAAGATTTAAAATTATAATTATAATTTTAATTAGTTGTATAATTCTAGTGTAATAAAGAAACACATGTCTAGTTTTTATGTAATAGTATAATACAGTCCATTTGATCTGGAATTGGACCTTCCAAAAATTTGAGATACTTGTGATACTCCTAATTCTATTATATATATATTATTATATATATAATAAATTATTTTCATTTATTGTACATATTTTGGATTTAATTAATTTATTTTATGAAGTTTTGAAAAATTATGACATGTTAGAATCATTTAAAAAACATGTTATATATGAAATTTATAATTTTCATTATATCCAATGGTTTTATAGCTTTTTGGGTTCTTAAGAAATTATACACTTCTTCATTGAAGTTAGAATAAATTTACCTTAGGCATGCCTCATTTTGATATGGTTAAATAAAAAAGGATACTGTTGGTTTAGTGACCCGAATCCTTTTAATGGTTCACACATGCTGACAAGAATGTGGTTAATGCCCCATTATTATGTCCATTAATATAGAGAATAAATCCTCTATTGATATAGGTAAAATATCTCAATTAATATTGGGAAGAATCCCTTATTTATATGTCACTATACAGCCCTGTAAGGAAACATGAAAATACTCCATATAATAGATATTTTTTAGGTTTTCCTATATCTATTTTTTTTTATTTTGGGTTTCTATGAAAAAATACTGAGTTCCCTTTTAATTATTTTTTTTCAATCATCCATTTCTACAAAAAATTTGTTTCAGATCACTGGGTTAGATCAACACTAGATACAACCATGTTTTCAAGAAATAAAGAAATTTAAACATATAATCTACATTAAAAATCATATTTATCATTATTTCAATATAAACCATGAAGTTTTATATTCTTATGTTGAATTGGAACAACATATTTTCAATATAAAAAATTAAAATGTTTGATATTCTCACACATATGGATTTGGATGATGCATTGTTAGGATTTAACAATATGTATACGTCATTAACTATAGAGTAAAAGAAACTAAAGGATTTTAGGACTCTCTCAAAAATCCAACCACATCTATAAAATAAAATTTTATAGGATGTTATGAAAGAGAAAACTATTAATGTGTGGTAGTTGAAATTGGAGCATCTTTGTGAGATGAAGAGACTTACAAGAAATATTCATTTAGAGAAAAGGTTATACTCTCATCATGTGTCTAAAGGTATATCTATTGTTGATAATTTGACAGTTTTTAAAGAAATTATTTCTGATCTATTAAATATGGGGATGAAATTAGGTGAATAAGATTTGGATTTAATTTTGTTACGATATTTTCTGCCATCATATATGACCTTTAGAGATATAATTTTCTATATTTAATATTCACTAACTCTCTTGTTTTTTAAGGATTTAATTTTTAATGATAAAATGAAGTTATATTTTGTTGATTCTGAATACCATACAGAGGTTTTGTTTTTAAAAGGAACAATAAGTGAAAGGAAATTTTTTCCTAAAAATGTGAGGTAAAATTTCAAAATAAAGATAAAGCATGAATTTATTTGAAGAAAAAATAACAATTAAATTTGAATATTTCATGATTTAATGTCACATAAATGAAATATTTTAAAGTTATTTTTAATTTAATTTCCATTATTTCTTTGTTTTGTGGGTTTACCATTCATTTTTAGAGGAATGTGTGAGTTTTCATGATTTGGGCCAAACCGTGAGCCCAATTCCAGATTTAAAATTAATTTAGTTTCCTTTATAACTACTTAATTTTTTTTAAAAAGATCATCCCTTAATATTCCTACTTGTCCTCACCTGACCTATTAACACCAACATATTAATTTTGACCATTTAGTAATCCATAATCATTGTGGATTTGGGTTTTTATTTAAGGTATTGGGCCTGTCTGGAAGCCGATTTCCAGTTTTAAAAATGAATTTTGTTTATTTAATAACGTATTCCTTTTTTACTATATTTCAGTTATTACACCACCCAATCGAATATAACATCCTTAGGCTCGTCACCATCACATTTCTCTCTTATTTGGAGCTTGTTTGAATCGATAATTATTGAATACCTTCATAGGGGTTCTCAAAACGTACAGATTTGTAGAGGTAACTATTTGCCTTCATAAATCCTTAATTTCTAACTATTTTTCCCCAATTCCAGTTCCTACATGATCTCCTCATCATTTTTCGAACCTCCATTGAATGTTTGGTTTTTTTCAAATTCATATTGTAGTGTATTTGGGGAGATTTATTCATGATTTCTCAAGTAATTGGGTCTCCTTTATTCTTCTTTCATTTTTCATAGGGTTTCTTCCATTTTCCTTGAGGTTCCTAATTTCCAGAAACTAGGGTTTTGATCCTAGGGTTTAATGTTGGGTTTTATGCGTCCAATATTTTGATTTTAGGTTCAATATAACTTCCTTTAAGTGCGGCGGTGGTGCGATTGTATTTTCGCATAAAGGATTCAAGGGTTTTCGTTAATGTGGTAGGTGATTCCATATGTATTCAATTTATGAGAATTGGAATGTTGTTTTTATGATATTTTCTTATTTATTTTATTTTATTATTGCTTTGAAAACTGTTTTTTTAGAGTTTTTAATGAAATTGAATTTTTAGTGCCAATTTATGTGAAATTGGGGGGTTCTCCTAGAAATCCTTTAATGGTTCAGTTGGGGATGGCCTATAAATAATTATTTGATTTTATTGAAATGTAATAGGGATTCACATCATGTTTTTAATGTTCAACCCATTTTGTTGTTTCTATGAATGTGGGTTTTTATAGTGTTTGTTGAACATTTGAATTTTAAGTGTCATGTTTGTTTGAAAATGAATGTTTTACTAATATAACATTTTTTGGTTTACATGGGGCTGCCTTAAAATTGATTATTTGGTTTATTTGAAATGTATTTTTTCTTCCATTCCTTTTTTGGTAAATTTTGAGTTTGCACATGGTATTCAAAGTGTGGATTTCAAATAGTCTTCGGTGCAAAAGAATGCGGGATTTTTGAGAAATCATTTTTTTAAAAATCAAATTGTTTTATTATATGTTTTAGGTGGCTTAAAATGGGTAGAGATACTATACTGATTTTATGTGACCATTAGTTGTGTTTTATATGAAAATGGATTTTTGTATAATGCTGAAATTTTTTGAACACAAAGGGGGAATCCCAGGTACCTAGGTGGGGGGGATATGTACTAGTACGACTAGTGGACCGGATGGGTTTTGTCCTTGTTTCCCTTAAAATTTGGATAAATAAACTCTAACTAAACTATATGGATGATTATTGGGGACCACTAGGTTATAGGTATGTTACCTACTAGTGGATATTTCATGTGAATGGATTTGAATATGGTTACTTTACACCGAGGTATGAGGTATATAGGGCCAGAGATTATCTAGTGCGTATGGGTGTTTTTGATTTTGTTACTCATTGGATTTTTGGTATTTACCCTTGAATTATGGTGTGTTTTCAATATAATATAGTATATAACATTACTATTTAAATTTGTTAACATTATAAAAATTTTATCATGAAAACAGTTTTCAATTTAAAGTTTCATTTCTTGAAATTTGTCACCACTTTTCATTTCATATTAAAATTGCTAAATTTATTACCTTGTATTGCATGTAGTTTAGAATCATTGGGGGATATCCTATTGGGATTAGTCTCACACCCTACTTACACCCCTTGTGTGTACGTATACATAATTATTCTTGACTAAAGTAAAGGGAAGGCTTTGGGTGATGGCAGTTCGGGGTGTTAGTTCTAATACTTGTGGTGGAGTTGTGGAGAAGACATGTGGATGATGACCCCATATGTGTAGAGTTCTTTTGGATGTCTTTCTGCTTTTTTTTATTCATATTTGGACCTCCTGTACTGGATTCAAATACATGTATTCAATTCTGGTTTTTTAAGACTTTTTTGGCTGAAAATTTCAGATTTATATTATGGATTGTTTTTAAGGTTTTATGCATTCATACTGAGGTAAATAATTCCAAAACCTAATTTTTTGATTCCCGGGAACTTGAACCAGCCCGTGGGAATCAGGAACACCCTTAGGGCCTTTCCACGGTCTGAGTTTGGTGTTGGTATTGGTGGTGACCAGATTCGGTTCATGACATTTAAGATAAGAACAAGAATAATAGACATGTTATTTATAAAGGAAAGAAAGAAAAAAACTTCTAATGAATCTATTGCAGTAGAGGATAATAATAATGATGGGGTACTTTTTTTGATTATTGAATGAAAATTATATTGTGACTAGAATCTTGACTCAACATGCACTTTTAATATGTGTCGCAATCCAGATTGGTTTTTAACATTATAAATTTTGATAAAAGGCGTTTTGTTGATTGGAAATAATGTATCTTATAGTATTACTAGAATTGGAACAATCACACCCATGAAGATATTTCTAGGTATGATTTACTGTATTTTATTTATTTAATTATATTTGATTTTTGTTTTTAATATTTTAGTTAAAAAAGGTAGTTTTGGAAAATAGTTGATTTTTCATGGTTTATGTAAAATTATAAGTAATCATGTCGCATCCTCTACAATATTAAAAAAGGGAGTTCATGGTTTTAAAAGGTTACTAAAATCGTGTGGCCTCTCCTTAAATATTTTTATTCAGTTTTGGGGATTATGGTTGACTCACACAGTTGGAATAATGTTTAGAAAACTATAAAAACAAATCATGTGACCTACCTATGAACATAATTTTTTTAAATTTACCCAGTTTCCATCCTTTAAATTAAAATCTCTCACCCAGTATTTCTTCGACACTAAACTCTTATCTCTCCCATATGCACAGGTCGATCCCCTAATTTCAACTTAGTGAGTTTTTTTGAGGGTTTTTATTGGTTCTTCAAGAATCCTTCAAGTAATCCTCTACTCTCCCTTCCCATTAGTCTTTATTGTTATTTTCTCTTTGGTTCTATCTTCTCCAAGGTCAAGGTGGCCTATTATTTGTGTTGGCAGAATATAATGGTGTGGGTTTTGATGTTTGTGACTTATTAAAAACTATTTAGGGACCCTATTTAATTCTAGTCAGGTTTCCACCATAAGAATTGGGTTTATCTTTGTTAATGGTAATTGGATTCTTAGGAAATTATTTATTTGTGAAAAAAAATTCTATTATGATTTGAAAACAATATTTAATATGATTATAGATGTATTATCATGTTTTTTTTATTAAATATGTTTTTAGGATTAATTTTAATGTTTCCATTTAATTTTAAGATGAAATTGGTTCTAAAATGATTCATTCATACATGGAAATTGAAAATTATTTATGAATTATTGATGGATAACCCATTTAAATGAAATGAATTGTGTTTGAAATGGTTTAGGAACATAAATGATTAGTTTTTAGAAGGGGGAAAATAGTGTTAAGTATTCCTTTGGGAAATTCTACACTAACTAAACTTATTATTCTTAGATTTAGTTCACAATTCTATATATGGGAATCACCACACCACTCGGGACATGGATTTCACTCCATAATTAAAATATGGGTGTGGTATCGTGTGAGGGGATACCCCAAACCACTAGTCCATTGGATGAAATTCTTAATGGTTTTCTCATGCACATGGATTGAACCATAGTTTACATGTTGACATGAGGTCTTAGGGTGTCTATATCCATAGATTTATTAGGGTCATTCTCATGGTTCTTGTAATATGGAATAACAATTTTTTTCTAGAATTGGTTTCCTTAAATGAATTTCCTTATTATATTACTTGTTTTCCTTCTCTGATGGAGAAATAGTTACTTTTATCTGGTTTATTTAAATCTAAAATGTTTGAAATTGTTTAACAAGATTTTTCTCATGAATCATTTAGTGGGGTCCTATTGGGATATTTTTACTCACCCATAAATAAACTCTATGGAGGTAGTGAAGGTGATGGAATTTTTTATGTTGGAACTTGGGTTGATGGTTGTGACATGGTGGGGACTTGAACCTCATGTCACATAGAGATGGGTAGACTTTTTTATTTTTCTTTTTATTGTATTTTATCCTCATCGTCCCACGTTAATTAATATATTTTGGTTCTATTACCCTATATTGTTTACTTTTGGATATAGTATATGTGGTTTTCATTCATGGTTAGGTATTTGGGTCATTTCTTAATTTTTATTTTTTTAATGTTATGTGATTTGAAACATCCCACTTGATACATGCCCTTCCAATCTATGGAAATCTTATGTCAGGTCCATGGCATGAACCGGCTGATCGTTATTATTTTCCCAAACTATTCCCAACAAAAGATCCACGATACTCAAAAGCTTGTACCAACCCATGAAGATCAATAATTCCCTTTGGTATATGATGTGGGCCGATTTTGGGGCCAGTTAATTGGTGAACTAGTTAGCTTCATAAAAGATGGTATCATATCCTAGGTTTTAATTTACATTACTTGGGGTGTTTCGATAGTCTATAGATATTACATTAGGGGATCAATAATTAGGTATGAATGGGTATAGGGATAACACTCATAGTATCCTCCCATGAGTTACCAGGTGGTGTTGGGAGATTGGGTTTGGTTTTGGGATTTATTTTACTCTTCCTATTCTGGTGAGGTGTATGGGACACGGACCATGCATGCATGCTTTAGCTTAGTAAAGATTGTTTTTGTTATATCTCTTTTATTTTCCTATGTTTTTTTGTAATTTTATAAATATTTATCTTATGTATTGACATTTTATTATTAAATTTTTTAGATTTATATCTTTATTTGACATTATATATCATCATATCCCCAAAAAGTGACATGTGGATCCTATGTAGGATTTTATAGACAATTTCTCTTCATATAATCCACTAATTGATCAAAATAATATGGACTTAATAATTTATGGGGTTTGGGTATTAGATCAAGGGATGGGTTCCATCCATTCCCCAACTAAGGAAGTTGATCTAGGTCCCAAGAACAATTTATCTTAGTAGTTCCTAAAGATTCATCCTCCCACATTTCAAGGAAAAAATGATATGTAGGTGGTTAAGGGGTGGTTGTAAAATACTAAGCATATTTTTCACCTTGGGACTCCTACCTTCATCAAGGTTAAATGTATCACCTTTATTCTAGAAGTCTATATCCATAAGTGGTGGGAGGATATCATTTAGTAAAAGAAAATTAAGCACATGGAGGGGATGGATTTTATGGTGACTTTTAACCATCCATTTTATCCAGAAAAAATGGTATTAGAAAACACTTGGAAAATTTTCTCTATCGAATAAGGTGACATTTGAGTTATGAAGTATGTGAAAATTTTCATAAAACTTTTCCAATTTTCACTAGATCTGATATAAAATGACAAATTGAAGGATCTAAGGTTTGAAATGGGTTATCATTTTGACAACCTACCCCATGTATTCCTCTTGAAGCTTCTAACATATATCAAGGTTGTGGATTTGGTATTGATTATTAAGATATATTATGTTGGGATGTTAGGATTGACCAGTACACTAATTATGTTTGGTGGTTGTGTTTATGGCCTTCTAGATAAGAAAATAAAGCAAGATGAATCAAAATGAGGTAGTTACATTTGATCTAGGAACCCATCCTAGTCTCCAGCATTGGTAACTTTGGTCAGCAGATCTCATATTTGAATTTGTATGTTAGGCCTGGTAATATAAGCACTAGACACCTCGATATCATGAGTGCATGCCAATTATACGAAAATATAGTCCATATAAAGTGGTTTCATAAGGCTGATTCCTCCCCCCCCCCAAATGGTTAAGGCTCCTCAAAACCTAAGGGATACTTGATTATATAAGATTCTTCTGATGTGGTAGGGCCTCAAAAATACTATGGAGGTGAGACCATATCATCTTGTGGGAAATTTCAATCGAGGCCAAAGTTCTTGGCTAGTGTAAAATATTACACCCATGTAGCGACCCGATTGATGTACACCATGTAATTATCTCTATAAGATTTCAAACCCAATCTAATTATATTGGGAGTTATCATCCTCATTTCATCTTGTATGGATTATTTATTATTTGAAACTTGTGTTTATCAGTCATTTGTTTCTATAAATGTTTTGGAAACATTTAAAATTTTATCATAGAACATGCCATACGTGATGGATATCTCGACACACCTAGGGATGAAGAAATATATGTGTCTCTAATTAAATTGCTTAGAATATTGATAGTAGAACTAGATCAAGAATGGGATTTCCACATTTTATAGATAGACCTATTAGATATAGTTATTGGGATGGATTAGATGATTTCTTACAAATATATCATGCATTTCAATTAGTGGAGGGTGACCTTTTAAACTCTTAAATGGTGTTCTCATAGGTTTCAATAATATTAGGACTTGTGTTTGAGTTAAGTAGGAATTTCCCTTTCTGTGGAAGGTAATCTAGCACATATAATAGATTTCATCCTCACTAAGGATGAAAAAGGAAACTTCAGACCCATGTTTCCATGGGTGGTAAGGGAATTATTCATGTTATTCCCCACCAACTTCAAGTGATTACCCCTAAAGATAATGTTTTATTTATATATTAATATATAATTAGGATGCAGGTAATATCATTTTCTTCTTACAATATGGGGTATGCTAATTTCAGAGAGTGAAAGACTTGGAAAGTAGATTTAGAAGTAATGTTTTTTATCTACCATAGTGTTTCCCTCAGAGTTTCCTTAGTTTTATTTTTTATGTGTATAGGTAACTCCACCTGTATGATGCATATAGGAAGCTAAATTATGTGATAATGAAGAATAATTACCCTTTTTCCCAACATTGATAAATAATTTTATCATATGAATGGGATAAATTAGTTTTTCAAGATAGATCTTCAGTAGTCCTAACATCAAATAAAAAACATTGGCATTATTTAAACCACTATTAGGAGTAGGTATATCCACTTTGAATATCTGGTATTTCCTTTTCTCTTAAAAAATTATAATATAATTTTAATAGTTCTTATGAACCAAATGATCAACTAGTAACTCTAATTCTTTATAGTGGTATTTGGGAATGACATTTTAGTCAACTCTTAGTTAGAAGAGGAGCATGGGTCTCATTTAGATATTGTATTGGGAACCCTTGTTTATCATAATCTATATGAAATGTTTTCCAAAAATATATTATATAAATAATAATTAAAATTATTTTGATTTTTGGCCATGAAACATGGAATATAGATCATCCCTGAGATGGTAAGGGCCACTATTTATTGGAAGGAGATAAAAAAATTCAATCCAAATCTTCTTTGGTTTGGTAGGATTTTTTTAGGGCCCCATAAAAGACTTTTACATTTATAAATGTCCCTCAACCTAAATCGGTTGAATTATTCATGGGGTTCATAGTGTCAAGGATATTTTGATGATCTATATAGATAAAAAACCTCATACCCTATCTTGGTTTTTCTAAAAACTGGTAAGGGTTCTATAGTCTATTGTGATGCATCAATAATAGATCAAGGATATATACTCCTATAAGATAGACATGTGGGGGATTATGGATATCATAAACTTCATTTGAAGGAGAATAATTATTCCATTAATGATCTTGATCTATATGTTCTAATGCACATCCTAAAATGTTGGAGCACTACCCCCATAGTGAGAGATTTATAGTATATTATAACCAAAAGATTTTGAATTACATTTTCTCCAAGAAATATTTGAATCTAAGATAGTGAAAGTGGGTTGAATAAATTCAAATTCTTTATTTCATTATCACTTAAAATATTTTAAAGGGAAATGTGGTTGTTGATTCCCTTAGTAAAAAATTTCTCTTGTATGCCTTGAATAAATCCAATACAAGTGGATGTTAATGGGAATATTTACATGAATGAATCTAGAGGAAAAGAGATAGTAATAAAATGTGTTTATTACAATTTTTTGGTTAACTACCTCCCTTATAGAGCAAATCCTTATATATCTTCCAGGGGATGATGAGTTTAGCATATATGGAGAACTTATGGGGATACCATTGGGTAATAGTAACAATATTTTGAGGGTATTCCCAATTTCTGAAATTAGTATGTGATTAATTTTTCTATAAAGAATATGGTGTTGGAGGATGGTCACCATTACCAATGGGTGGTCCATCTTGGTTCCACCAAAATGTATTATAAACTAAAGTAAAAAATTATGGTATCCTAGAAAGAGATGGGATGTGAAATAATTCTTCTCTTAGTTTTTAGTTACGAGTAAATTAAAGATTATAATCAAATAGTATCTAGAATACTCTTTATGCTATCTATACCGACTTGGAACTAGGACACGATCTATAGGTATTTCATTATGGGATTACCTCATACCACTCAAGGTAAGAACACTATATTGGACATGATTGATTGCCTAAAAATTTCAAGACATTCCATCCCAATCAGAGACACCATAAAGATGGAGGAAATTAAAAAACATTATATGCATAAGGTTATGAGACTACATGAGGTTCCTTTTTATATCATCTATGGTAGGGACCCCCAATTATTATCCTATTTTTTGGAAGGACCTACGGGGGAAATAGAATCCCATATGAAACTTATCATGGATTACAATCACTAGTAATATGGTTAGAATGATAAAACCAACTAAATTCTAGAGGACATGCTTTGGGTGTTTGTCCTAATTTTTTTTAGTTTATGTTAAACCCATTAATAAATGGTTGAATTTTCATATGATAATAGGTACTGACCATCAATCAAAATGCCCCCATAGAAAGAATTATTTGGATAACTGTACCGATCTCCCATTTTCTGGACTGCGGTAGGTGATACTTCTTTGATATTTCTAATATTGGTGAAACATAATATGTTGAAGATTCATATCATCATGAATCAATTGGTGATGGGTCAAAGTCAACCAAAATCATATATAGATTATCAATGTCATACCTTTGAATTATCAGTTTGGGATTGGGTTATTTTTAATGTGTCACCTCAGTTGGGTCACTGAATTCTCAAGAAGCAAGGGATAATTTCCCTAAGATACATGAGACCCTAAAAGATAATCAAAATGATTAAAAATGTTTTTTACCCATTGGAATTATCTCCCGAATTTATTTCTATACATGATGTGTTCCACGTCTGGTAACTAATGAAATATAACTCACATCCCTCTCACACACTAGACTGAAGTGATCATGAGTTGGACCCTAATGCTTTGATGATCAAGTATCTAGTTTGGATAATTGATTCCTCAGAAAATGTTATCCCTTAGAAGTCAATATAGTTGGTCTGGGTTTTATGGTAGCATGGGAGAAACTAACATGTTACATGGATATAGGATTCATTGATGAATTAGAAATGACCTCCACTATATATGGATAAAATGGTTATTTTGGTTAGTTTTACCACACCAATTATTCTATTTTTACATGTTATATTATTTAATTTATTTATTTAATTGAATTTATTTTTTATTTCAGTGTTTTTTTCCAAAATATAATTTTTGTAAAATAGTAATTATTTTACAGTTTTTTCATGGTGGGTAGTAACCAGGAGAATTCCATATGGTATCCTCTGTAATCTTAATAGAGGGTTGTTTAATGGTTTTATAATGTTTAGTAAAACCATGTGGCCTCTCTAAGAATCTTGAAAACTAGTTTTTGGGATTAAATCTGACCCACATGGTTGGTGTGAGGTTTTGAAAACTATGTGTCTAAACCATGCCTCCTACCGAGAAACATAATATTTGTAAATTTACCAACATTCTTCACTTCAAATTAAAATATCTCACCCCATATTTCTTCCCCACACTGCTTCCATATCTCTACTATGAATGAGTCATCATCCTCTCTTTAATATAGAATGATTTTTCGTAGGTTTTTTCTTGGTTCTTTAAGAATCCCTCAAGTAAAATTCTTCTCTCCCTTTCCTTTGGTCCTTCCACCTTTATCTTGATTTATCTCCTTCCCATGTTCAAGGTGACCTACATTTTGTGTTGAAAAAATATAATGGTGTGGGTATTGATTTTTTTGGGTTTTTAATTGCCTCCCTAGGGCGACTCTAGGAATTTTAATCAAATTTCCTCCATAGTTTTTGGTTTTATCATGTTTAATGGTAGGTGGATTCATGGGAAAGTCATTATTTATGAAAACAATGTGATGGTTTTTATTTGAAAACAAGATTTTAAATAATTAAAGCTATAATATGGTAGTTTTTATAGTTAAGGATAACATTCATTATTGTTTTTAATGCTTCCATTTTATTTGGGGATGAAATTGATTTTAAAAGGCTTAATTCATATATGCAAAGTAGAAATGATTCATGGATTAACGCTAGAGACCCATTTTAATTGAAAAGGACTGTGTTTAAAATGGTTTAGGCACATAGAATCCAGAATTTATCAGGGGTAAACACTAGTGTTAATTATCCCTTAAGAAAATTCCATACTAACTAAAATTATTAATCTTAGATTAATGACACAATTTTTTTGTAAAGGTGTAACCACGCCACTAGGCTATTATTTTCCCTCATTAGCATTGAGATGGATGTGATATCATGTGAAGGGTAACCCCACACTACTATTCCATGGAATGACCTCCTTAGTGGTTTTTTTGTACACATGGTTTGATATTTAGTTCAAAAGTTGTTATAAGGACCTAGGGCTACAATATACATAGATGACTTAGGGTCTTTCCCATGGTTCTTTTAATAGAGAATGACCACTCTTTTAATATAATTTTTCTCCTTAAATGAATTTCTGAAGTATGTTACTTATTTTCATTATCTAAAGGATAAATAGTTACTTTTATATACTTTATTTCAGACTAGAATGTGAAGAAAAATTAACAATATTTTTCTCATAAATTACTTGGTGGGATATTATAAAAATATTATTTAACACACCCTAGAGACACCCAATGGGCGTATGTTGACATTGTTTGGCAGGATTCAAGTAATGGAATGGTTTCTCATGGAGATGGTGGATCTTCTTGATAATAATAATTGGGTTAATGGTGGTGACATAGTGAGGAAATAACCCACATGTCACAAGAATATTGATAAGTGTTTTTTTACTTTTATTAAGATTTTGATGTATAATAAATTTCATACTTGACATCCCTCCTGTTATATTGTATCTTTTGGTTTTTCATCCCTATCTTGGTTACTCTTATATATTTTGTGTGTGGTTGATTTTTTACATTATTATTTACTTGATTTATGGATTTATTTTCAATTTTTTTATGTTATCCCATTAGATATATCTCACATGAATCATGTATTTACACGATATGGAAAGAGTATGTCGGGTTCATGAAAAAAACATGATAATGGATAATTATTCTCCAAACCATTACCAAGGGAGTTACATGATGGTCATACAGTTGTTCCAATAAATGGAAATTAGAAACACTCTTTAGATACTACCACAGGTTGGCTCGAGTTCCCATCCCATTAGTGACCAAGTTGTTTCTTAATAAGAACCATCAAAATTAATATACATGATGGAATTATGAGAACACATAATGATGTGAAGCGTGCCCCTAATCTGAAAAGAAATTTAAATTATTTGGTTACATTTGATATAAATGGGAGAAATTAAACTATTGATGGTGGAGTTTTATATTTTGTTAAAGGATCACTTTTTATGACGAAACGACATAAATATTAGCTATGTTATATGTTATTTAAGGTGTGATTGTCATTGGTGATATGGTTGATTCTACCCCTTTATTATCTAATAATGATATTTTCATATTATAGAATATTCAAATTGGGAATATGAATCAAAATGGAATTATATAATATAGAAATATAGTAGTTATTAATGGTCATGATATCAATAGGTTGGAATTTATTTATCACGGTAAATTTGGGAAATACAAAAGCACTAGTATTAGAAAGGGAACTCAAAATTTGAAGGGGACACATGGCTATATTCATTTTGGTCTTTTGGTTCTAGATAGATTTCTTTATAATGGTGATAAAAAATATATGTTAACCATTATTTATGATTTTTCCAATCAGAAAAATATTTCCTTTGAAAATTTTAAGCATTAGAAGATTATGATTGAAAAGAAAATTGGGGAAAATGTGAAGCATCTTCACACCAATAATTGAAATGAATTTTTTTTGATGAATTTAATTAATTTTATAAGGTATAATGAATTTTTATGAATATGAAATTTCTTGGTACTCTTTATCAAAACAGCATAGAAAAACACATGAATAGGACATTGATGGAGAAGGTATGTTGTGTGCTCTCTAACCCTTATTTATTAAAATCATTTTGGGAAGAAGAAACTAAAACTATATTTATGATCATTAAGTGGTTTACCTCAACAGTTATTAGAATTAATACTTCTAACACTCCATGATTTTAAAATAATAACATAATGTCTAATAGAATATACGATACGCAACATCGAGCATAAACAAACAGTGAAACACTACTATTTAAATATTATCATTATAAAATAGTTATTGAGTTGGTGGATATGTATAGGATTAAAAAAATTAAGAATGATATATAATTCTACTACTCAATAAAAATATATTCATTAATCTTGATGAAATAAGGAACTCAATTTCTAATAATGTCATTTTATTCATCAAAAAATATGTTTTATCCAAAAATGATTTTTATTGATTTTCATAAGAAAAACTTATAATTAAGTTCATGAAGTTTTAGAAAATTAATTTAATAAAAATAATATAATATTTAAAATCATCATATCAGAATTATCTCAAGGTGAATTTTTTTGAATATTTCAAAAAATATTTATTTTTCAATGAATGGTGAAAAATAATGATTTTTGTAAAACGGACAATTATTTCATTGAAAAAGCCCCGTAATGTTTTGAATTTGATCATAAATTAATATAATTATATTTTATTTATAAATAATATAATTAATTAAATATTTATCAAAAATATATTTGATCTTGTTATAAAAGTACTTTTTGAGTTAAAAATGCACTTTTTTTTGAAAATCTGTTTTTATCACACGTTGCAAGATACTTATAAAATGATCTTATTCCACTTATAGAGTTTGGATTTGGTAAAATTTGTTACATTTTTGTAATAAGTAAAATTCATATTATTTATTAAGTTAAATTAGTTTTTGTTCATAAAGAATAGTAAAAATGGTAAAAATTTATCACCATGGTAAAAGGGTAAATAGGGTTAACCTAGGATAAAACTAATTGATAAGGCCTCCATTTTTCATCTTTAATATTATTTGATTATTTAATTTCGAACTTTATCATATTAATCTTAATATTTATTTATTTATGGGATAATTTCCCATGAAAGTGGCCTATATAATATTTTATGTAAAGAAAAAGACAAAATGTCACTCTCTTACTTTTAGATTTGTCTTATATGTACACATAGTGATAAAAAAATTTCAAGAAATATTAAAGGATATTTTTAAAATAATGAATTTATATTAATGATGCTAATTTATTTATAAACTTTAGTGATTTTATAATTACCATAAATTCTTATGCAACATCGACACAATATTTCATTAATTAATATAAAATTATAATAAATTATTTTAAAAAAATTAATGTAATATAAATATAATAAATTATTATGTTAAAATAATTTTTTAAATAAATATAAACATTGTTGGATGTTTTAAACTATTATATTCAAAAACAATCGTGATGTTTTCAAAGTCAAATTAACTAAATATGTCTAAAATTGACATTAATGATATTTAATAATAAATAATATTTTATTAAATGATTTAAAATTACAAAAAACGTATATTCATATAATTGATTTGGATTTTGTTTAAAAATATAAATTATGGTCTATTTATGGGATAATTTCCATTTTGTAGTAACTATTTTAACTCCTAAAGAGAAAAAACTTCATTATTGTGGTAATTGACAAAAAGGTTTAAAGCAAGTTAAAACAAGGAGGCAATGGTAGAAACAAAATATAATCTTGTAAAATTTTTATTTCATCATATTATTTAGATATAATTCCATACTATATTCAAAATATATCATTTTTGATCTATTTTCCCATGAAAAATAATTTATATTAATTTAATATAATATAAAATTCAAAAAGTTTTCCTCCATTCACTTATAAAAGAGAACCTCTTCTACTCCTTTCTTCATGATTAAAAAAATTTATTTCATGAAATAAATTCCCAAATACATTCCTATAATACCTCCACTCATTATATATATCTTATTTTAGGCATAATATAATCCTTTGAGTGATTAAGGTGTAAATCAAGGGCGATTTTCTGAAGAGGAGATATTACTTTTAACTGAATGTTTTTGTTATATTTCTTCTTCATCCTCCTTAAAATATTATTCAAAAATTATGATAAAAAATTAAATATCTATTGTTTAATTATCCGTTCTTATATAAATATAATACCCCATATTCATCTCCTCTTCTATCAAATGGGAAATGAAACTGTCATTTGTGTGTACGGTAAGCTATCACCTTGTAAACCAGTATAATTCATTTTCTATCACCACCACTCATGGATGGTTTTAATTATGTATTTTATATATAAATATAACTTTCATGAAATATATATCATTATTTAAAGATAATATATCACATAAATTGTTACCTTTCCAATCATTTAAAAATAGTAATGTTGTTCATGAGTACGTGTAGATTATCACATCCAGGAAGCGATATAATTCATTTTTTATAACCACATCACAGAAAAAAATCATATAAGTGTATTAAAATAAATAATATGATAATTATTTTATAATTATAATTCTAAAAAATTAAAAACAAACTTATATTCTTTTCATCATGATCGTTGAAAAAATGTTACTGACGTGTGCGTTGGACGTATTGTCTCCATGATTTTAACATAGTTCATTTTTCATAACCATGTTTCATGGTTGGTTTTAAAAGTATAATTGATATATAAAAATGATAATAATATGAGGATTAGTATTCTTTATAAAATTTAACAATGACCACTTCTACCGTTTTCAAACCACTGAAGTCATTTTGGATCTTTGAACCGAATATCATCAATATGTATGTCATGAACTTAATTGATTAATAAATAAAATATAATAACGTATTAAATAAATTAAAATTAATAATAAAAAGTAAAAATGTTCTTTAAATATTAAATAATAAACATAAGTTAATTATTTAGGAAGATAAAGAACATATGTGATAAGTTGGACCAGAGGAAGGGGTTTTGTAACTCAATTTCTTTTCATTGGGACGTATGAATTCTTCATTGTATTTGATATTATAAGATTATGTTTGTGATTAATTTTAATTATTTTAAATTTTATTTATATTTATTTTATGTGGATATACATTTGATATACATAATCAATTCATTTATTAATTATCATTCCAACCATATGATCTTTGTAAGGGATTTCATCTCAATTTCAATTCCATTGAGACAAATTTGATATTATGTTACATTTAATTTTATGTTGTATATATACTAACCCTTTTATATATTTAACATGAATAACTATTTATTTATGATGATTAATTTTTCAATTAAATTTTATTATTTGAAAGGGTTATAATTTAAAAGTTATCAAGAGGTTAGGATTTATTGTACAATCTCATTTTCAGAGGATTTCCTTAATTTTTTTTAAACAAATTTTATAATCCATCACTCTTAAAATAAATCTATTTTATAGTCCTATAGATATATAATGAGTTTACATATTTTCTTCTAATTTTCTCTATATTTTTTAATTTAATTAAGAAAATAATTGTCTAAAAGAAAATTTTATTTTATTTCTCTTTTAATTAGATATATTTTTCTTCAATGTCTACATTATTTAAAATATTTTACAAAAGTAATTTTTATTAATCAAATGATATATTAAGTAAATTTAAGGATATAGTTGACTTTTTAATTGTTTTTAAAAAAATCATCATTGTTTATAAAATTTTCATATTCAACTTTAGTTATAAAAAGTCACAAGGAATTTTTTTAATGTATACGGCGTTAACAGACTTCCCCATTGTTATAACCATTTTATGATATTTATATTCTTCTATAAATTTTAAATGGTTTTAAAATTAAAACTATTTAATGGAAATTATTTTAATATTTCAATTACATTTTATTTATTTTTTCAGAGGACATGATTTTTTTATAAAACCTATATTTCTAATGAACTGAGGGTCATCTCTTATCTATTATTAATTTTTTGTTCGTTAACTATATCTTGAAACATTAAATTTATTATGGTCATTAGACATTAAATTTATCTTAAATAACTATATTCTTTGTACTATAGATATGATTATTGGATAAACTATATATAATTTTTACATATAGTGTTTTACTATGAAAATTATTTTATTGACTAGGTAAAATCCCTCTAAATTCATAATTTTTACTTAATATGGGTATTTATAGATAAAGAATAATTTTTATGAATTGAATTGATCATTCATTATATGAGTAATGTAGTGAAAATATATTGATGGGCGGGTCCTGGTTATTGGTATCCCCTCGATGAATCGATAGGTCACATTAGAAAAATAAGTTAGCCAAATTGAATGTTTTTTTGGTGTATAGCTACACATCAATTAAATTGTCTTAGGGAAAGTTCTTGACGGTATTGATATCACGATGTATGATATCATGACATAAAAAATTATTATTTCATTCATTTAGAATTTAGTTATTAATATCCATGATATTTTTTCATTTATATTATCTATGTATGTATTTCATGGTCACATATTTCATTAAATGGAAAATGTTTTTAATTTTTTACCTTTCCATATTGATTATGAATTAGTTAATCATGATATGTTTTGTTGTTTGTAACCCTTACTGAACATATTAGTTCACCCTTATTTTTTAATTTTTCCCATGATGTGAAGAATATAACTTTAAATGAGTTAAAGGATATTGAATATTTATTTTAAATATGTTATAATTTATGTTTTCAAATGTAATGTGATATTTAAGTATGTTTCTAATTTTCCAATACTACTAAACTATTTTTTCCTTTTTGATGAGATCACTTGTACCTTATGTTAATGTAATAAATTAACCACTGATTCTAGGCTACTAGGGTCAGGGAAATTATAGTTGGTATTGTAGTAAGTTTAGTAGAATCCTTCAGAACTAGATTTATAAAAACATAGATTAGATAACATGACCGTAGGAAAACCATTTAGGACATTCCCCCAAATACAATAAGATTATGATTAAGATAAGGACATTTTATAATTTTTAGGTACCATAATGGGTTAATGGATCTAAGTATTATTATATGTTTAAAGTCACAGATTCCATTTATATTAATTTATGTAATGGAAGTACTATAGTGACATTTATTTAGTTTTAATAGATGTTTAAGGTATATTTGACCCTTATATAAAAAATTAGTGATAAATTTATTTGAGGGATAATTATTTTGTATATTTTGGAAATAATTTTAATGATATAGATAAACATTAGGGTTAATATTACATTGATGTTAAAGTAACAATACTCAATTATGATTACTGGATTTTGTGAAAAAATAAGTCATATGGAAAACCTTTATGTATAAAAAGTGATTTTATGACTAATGTTATTTTTAAGGATGTTTACTGTATTTTTCATAATGTTATAGTAATTATAATAATATAGTTTTTGAGAAATGAAAACCCTCATATCGAATTATAACTCAAAACATCTAGCAAACCTATGGGGCTTGAACCCACAATCGATAGGTGGAAAGGGTGAAAATCATACCACTTGCCTACATGATTTCATGGTTAGTTTGAATTTGTTTTTAATTAAATGATTTAAAGTAAAAAATATTAATTTGATTTTGGGAAACATATTATAGGATCAAGTATTATATATTTTGAGGTGAAAATTTTATTTAACGTTGAGAATACTGAGGAAAATTGGGATGAAGTGTTATTTATTCTTGAAATAATATGAGTTGAACATTTAGTGAAAATTTTTAAGTAAAATGTATTATTTTATAATATTATGGTTCAAAAGTTTTTGTTATTATCTTACCCTGTGGTAACCATTTCATTTTTTTTAATATTTAAATAAAATAAGAATATATTTTAATTATTATTTTATGGATCTAATGATCTATTAAAAGTTTTTTTTAGTTCTTCAGTAATAAAAAAACCATATTGGGTATTCATTTCTTAGAGTAAGAGACAATTTTAAATTCATTAAATCCCAACCAAAGGATGAAATTATACTTATCAAATAAAAAGATATCATGTAATTATATTTCCTTATATTATTAGTTAGATGTAAAATTAATTCCTCAACTTTATGAAATTGATATTGAAAAAATGTTATCTTATTACAAACATTTTTTATGAATTGAGCGTTTTTTCACCGATCACATATTTATGGTTTATTTATTGTTAAATTTCTCCAGACCATAATCTCTAACACTCTTAATTAGTCTTTGGGAGTAAATTTTCTATTTTATGTCCATATTTTCATTTCCCATTAATTTTCTCCTATTTTGAAACATAGATTTGTGTTATTCTAGATAACCTTTATTTTCATCTTATACTCGTTTTAAGATGATGTTTTATTAACCCCTTTGAGGTATGGATTTTCCACAAAGTAATTTTAAAATGTCAAACCCTGGATTTTTTTTGACAAGATCAAATTATGAAGACAGAATTTATTAAATGTGGGATAATGGTACACCCCTAGTTTTAATAATAAGAACATTATATTTGATAGCATATACAACATGCAACGCTAAGAATTAATGAACCACAAAACATTACTATTTAAATATGACCAATATAAAATAGATTTTTAATTGGATGGAATGAATAGAATTAATTATATTATAAAAAATATATCAATTTCATATTCAATAAAAATTAATGATTAATTTTTGGGAAAGTGGAACTCAATTTTTAGTAGTCATTTTATTCTTTCAAAAATATGTTTTCTTTAAAATGGGTTTTATTGAATTTTATGAAAAAATATTATAGTTAATTTCGATATATTTAATAAATTTTATTTTATGAAAATTATTTCATTTTTTATACAAGTATATCAAAATTAAATTAGGGTGAAATTTTGGGATTTTTCTGAAAATATTGATTATCCAGTGAATAGTGAATGTAACAATTTTAATAATAATGTCATTTATTTTCCTCGAAAAATCCCCATATTATTTTTAATTTCATATTAAATTAATATAAGTACCATTTATTTATAAATAATATAATTAATTACATATTAATTAATATAATATGTGATTCTGGTATAAAAATACTTTTGACTAGAAATACATTTTCTCAGAAAACTATTTTTCGTCACTCTTTTTGGAATACTTATAAAATAATTTTATACCAATTATAAAAGTGGAATTTTGTAATATATTTTCCATATTTTTGATCATCACAATTAATTTAATTTAATAAGGACAACTTAATTTTTAGTCATAATGAATAGTAAAAATAGTAAAAATTCATCACCATGGTAAATGAGTACATCGTGTAAGATGAGGTTAAAATTAAGTGATAATGCAACAATTTTTCATCATAAATATTATTTTATGAATTTATTTTTACCCTTATCACCATATTATTGATATTTATAAGTTTATGGGAAACGTTTCAATGAAATATACCTAAATAGTTTTTAAAGTAATGAAAAATACATATTGCCACTATATTGCTTTTAAATTTATCTTCTATGTCCACATAGTGATAAAAATAAGTTATGAAAAAATATTAAAAGTTTATTTGAGAATAATGAAATTATTTTCATGGTGATAATTTATTTATAATTTTTAGTCATTATATAATTACCTTAATTTATTACACAACGCCGATGTTGTATTTCTTGAATTAATTAAAAAATATAAAAAATAATTTAAAAATTTTAAATGTAATATAATTTGAATGAATTATTTTGTTACAATAATTTTTTAGATATATAAAAAAATTTATTGATGTTTAAAATTATTATATCCTAATTTTTTCAGTATCAAGTTGTTTTCAAAGTAAAATTAAATCAATAGTTCCAAAAATGACATTAATGATATTTTATAATAAATAATATTTTATTAAATGATTTAAAATTAACAAAAATGCTATCTTTATAAAAGTTATTTTTATATGGTTTTCAATTTCAACCATGGCCCATTCATGAGCCAATTTCTGTTTTATAGTAACAATATTAACCCTTAAAGAGTAAAAACATCATTACTATGGTAATTGTCTAAAAGGGTCAACAGGGATTAAAACAAAGAGACAATGGTAAAAAAATTATCTAAACTTTTCCAAATTTTCTTTAATGATATTATTTAGATATATATCCGTCTTATATTTAAAATATATCATTCTAGAGAAACTGTTCTATGATAAATAATTTATATTAATATATTACATTATGAAATTCCAATAGTTCTCCTCCCCTCACTTATAAAAGGGCACCTCATATATTTCTTTCTTCATAGATAAAAAGACTTTTATTTGAGAAAATACATACCCAAATATGTTACTATAATTTCACCCATCATTCAAGATATTTTTATATAGGAACAATAGATACCATATAGGTCTTAAGGTGTAAAGAAAGAGAGATTTTCCAAAGAAGAGGTATAGCTTTTTACCGAATGTTTTTCTTTTATTTCCTCTTCCAACTCACTAAAATATTATTAAACTATGAATATAAAATAAAACTAGGATAACCCATTTATTTATATTTTTTATGTTAATGGAATACCATATATCCATCTCCTCCCCCAATAAATGGGAAACAAATCTGCCATTCGTGCATTCAACAGACTACTGCCTCACAAATCGATGTAATTCATTTTCCAACACCACCACTCGCATCTAGTTTTAATGATAGTTTTCTTTGGATTTGGGATCAAAAAAATTGTTGATGGTGTGGTTTCTAAATTTTATTTTTTCAATTATCAATTATTAATACAAGATCAATAGACAATGAACACCATGATTTACATTTTTTAATAAGATAAACAGCAAGGGTATTAACCTAAAACCAAGAGAGAGGAGATAAACACATGTTGTTTATAATTAATTTAATTAAATAACAATTACCTCTAAGGTTATTCTTTCTTTTTTTATGTGTCTAGCCATATATATGTAGTTATTTATCATTTCATTGTATAATCCAACCATAAGATTCCTCTAGCGGTGATCCAAACATGCTCCACGAATCTTCGAACGTCACCAAAGGAGTCTTCGGGTGCTAGCGCGAAAGATCCATGTTCTTATGATGTCTGCCTTCGATCTCCTTGAGAACTGCTTCCAAATTGTTCTCCTTGATCTGGTGCATGAGGATCTCTCTTATTCATGATATCGTTCTTAGAGATGGATGAACTCTCTTGGCTAGAGAACTTTTCACCAATCCATTGTCCACAAATATTTTCTTGGCAAGGGGTATGAGAAAATAAAAATAATTTGGTATTTATATTTCTAGGGTTAAAATAATATAATTTCAAATGTTCCCTTTTTTATATTATCAGTCCTAGAGAAACCCCATGTCAAATAATAATAATAATATTATTATTATTTCCACACTTTCACCTCACTTGTGAATTATAATTAAATATTATTTAATAAAATGATATTCAACATTATTATTTCTCACAACCCCTTGAACTCAGTCTTACAATCTTCCACTATATTTATTAGACCTTGAATAATGTCTATTTATTTATTAAATAAAAATCATTTCATTATTTTCCAATAGATATATAAATATTATATTCACTAAATAGAAACTAAATATTTATTAAATATTCCACCTACAATATATTCTCTCAAATAACTAATGTCAGAATAAATGTTATTAGGAATCCATGACTAATTATTATACCACAATCAGGAATAATAGTTATTCAACTTGTTAAATAATAAAAAAAATATTATTTATCTGAGATACTGAATACACTTAGTTTGTGACCCTCTATGCTACTTTCTGAGTGGCAATATGCAGGGAATCCTAAAGTTCAAAGTCTGAGTCTAGCAACAAGACAAAGCACCCATAGAAAAATAGGTATATTCCATAATGAAAATCCACCTCAAATGAATGCTTACAGTGTAATATAATCCCTTTATCAAAATATACCAAATTGGGAAGGTTTTATGTCACTGCCATCAACCTATATGCTCAATATCTATTTCATTGACATTCTAAAAATATAACTTGCCTATTGATCACCGTGACCATTGATATATTAAGGCCATATCATTTCCACTAAAGGGACTGATATATTATCTTCCGTTAAATAATATAAGGGATAAATCCTTTCCCTCATTATTCATTAATGAAATATTACTCGTGACGAACCCAACATATCCTACCTCACCGCGAACATTCATAGTCATGGTTTTTGCCAATACATTTAAGTGTGAGACTCATAATAATAATTAGTAATAATGCTAAAGACTAAGGACCAATACACACATCCAAATATAGGAATATCTAATGACATATATAAATATGGATTTCCTACTGGCGGATCTTGTTCTCCTTTTTTCCTCTAGTTCATTACCAAGGGCGTACACCATGATAAGGTTCCTCAAATTCCTATGAGTCTCTAACCTGAATATCATGTATCATTTGTGTCCCTCAAAAGATATCATCAGACAATAGAACATTTATTCGAGAATATATTCATATCACTTCTAGGTTCTCATCATAGTTTTGACCTATTTTGACCTTTTACAGTGACAGTAACTCTTAAGACATTATCACATTCAATTTTATGTAGAAGAATAATAATTATGTGATAAAGAATTTATTAATATTCAAAACAATAAATATATGTTATCATAAAGTAAAAAATAATTTATTTCATGGGAACTAACTCCAACATACTCTCAATTTCACTATACCCAACTATTAACATCCTCCAGTCCTCTAGATCTCACTTGATATGCATGCTTATACTGAGATATTACTTTAGTCAAGGGGCCCCCAAACTCTCCTCTTTGGGTTCTCTTTTCAATTAAAATTCACCCATTTGATAAAAATCCCTCAGGAGGTGATACTTCCAGAGTATGTGCTTTATCTATTGATGTGACCTTATCTCTTTTGCATGAGACGACACTATAGTATTATCACAACACAATGTGATAGGGTATTTACTACTAATTACCACATCAAGACCATGGAAATCGATATGAATCCAAATGAATTTCTTCGATACATCATAAGACACTATGTACTAATAGTCTTCTATAGAATTAAAAAAAATTAGATACTTTAAACTCTTTCATCTCACAGCTCCTCCATTGAGATAGAAAAAATATCCTTATTGTGAATTAATATCATTCTTATCTGTCTAAAAACTAGCATCTGCAAACCCTTTGATGTTAAGATACTCATCTCATCCACACACTAGGAACATATCCTTAGTTCTTATCAGATACTTACAGATTGTCATAACAGTATTCCAATGTTTTTCTTCTGGATCTGGTTGATATCTTCCTACCATGATCAATGAATAGGAAAAATCATGTCTATTAAATAACATAGAGTACATGATTTATCATATCGCTCAAGAATATGGTATATTACTCATTCTATTTTATCTAGTTGTGTATGGTGACATGTTTTATTTGAAATAGGTAAACCATGTTCCAATAACACCAATCCCCTATTGGATTTATGCATACTAAATATATATAGTATCTGGAAAATACATGTACTTTTTCATAGTCCACGTAACCACTTATATCTATCATGAATGATCATTATCCCTAGAGTGTAGGTTGCTTCACCTATGTCCTTGATGGATAATCACTTGTTCAACTAGTCCTTAACTGAGTGTAATACTGTTAAGTCATTTCCAATAAGTAATATGTCATGACCATACACTACTAGGATAATGATCAAATTCACATTAAACCTTTTGTAAACATACGTCTCACATTCATTCTTGATGAATCCAAATTCTTGTTTGGATTTATCAAATATAATATTCCATGACCTAGATTCTTTAATCAACCCATAAATGGATCTATGTAACTTGAAAATCCTTTTGGAATCACCTGGAGTCACAAACCCTTCTGGTTGTGTCATATATACATCTTCCTGAAGGTTCCTATTAATGAATTCTGTTTTGACACCCATCTACCAAATCACATAGTCATGGTAATTTTTTATTTCAAGTTTGATTTTGATGGATTAAAACATCTAAACTGGAAAAAAAATGCGTCATAGTTAAGTCCATGAAATTGTTTAACCCCTTTAGCCACTGGCTATTCTTTGTAGGTATTTACTTCACCTTTCATGACAATTTTCCTCTTAAATACCCATTTTCATATAAAAGGATTTACATCAACCGGTGCATCAACTAGAACCCATACTTGCTTTTTATACATAGAATCCATCTCAAAATTCATATCATTAAGCCATATTGTATATTCCAAGCTCTCTACTTCTTACTTGTAGGATAGAGGTTCATCATTATCCAATAATAACGAGTTACCATCATTGGTGACTATAAAACCATATCTCTCTCATTCACTTACCTCTCTTACACTCCTACACATTAATTTTTTTTTGGAACTACTTCTTCCTTGTGGACCTATGGAACATGTTTATGTACCAACTCTTATATATCTTGAGAATCAACTTCATCAAAATCAACCTTTCTCCCAATATCCTTTTTAGGATGTTCTCCCTATCAAGAAAGAAGTATTTTCTGGAGACAATCACTTTATTGTTTGAGTGGTTGTACAAGTTGTATCGCTTTGTTTCCATGGGATGACCTATAAAGATACACCTTGTACCCTAGAGTTTTATTTTGTTTCCTAATAAAGCATTAAAAAATTCCTCACAAACCCATAGACATGTATGCAAAAAAAATATATTTATTTACACTCTATAACTCGAAGGGAATTCAGTTTTCTACTTTATTTGGTACTCAGTTTAATGTGTATTCCATAGTTTGTAATGTATATCCCCAAAAGGATAACAAAAGACTTTCATGACTCTTCATTTACCATACCATTTCCAACATTGTATGGTTCTTACATTCACTAACACCATTTCACTTTGGTGTATAAGGTAGAGTGAGTTGATATAGAATCCCATACTCCCATAGAATGTCGATGAAACTCTTGGTTAAGATATTCTCCAACTCAAAAGGATAAAATTTTATTTATCTTCTTACCAAGATGATTCTATACTTAATTATTGAATTCTATATATTTTTAAATGGACTCATACTTATACCTCATTAAGTAGATATATTCATATCTACTCAATCCATCATTAAAAGTTATAATGTTAGAATATCCACCTCAAGTTCTACTAGAAATGGTCTGCACACATCAGTGTGTACCAATCCTAGAAGCTCTGTGGCCCTTTCACCATATCCACTAAATGGTGGTTTAGTCATTTTTCCTTTTAACATGACAGACATCTATCAATTTGTTTTATCTTAGAAGAGTTTAAATAGCCATCTTGATATTTTTTTTTTCAAATACTTATCGTCTACATGATCAAGATGGTGATTCCATATCTGGGTGTTACATGAGTCATGTGAACTTGATTCATTATCAATTTTAATCACGTTTTTCATAATTTAATACATTAATAACATTATTTAAATGTTCCACACCATAAAATATGTTGTCATTATAAAAGAAACAACATTTATTTGCAATCACGAAAATAAACTCATTTGTATCTAAACATAATACAGAAATTATTTTTTTTGGTAACAGTAGGTGCATAATAACAATAACATAAAACCAAAATCATTCATGTTGGGAGTAAATGGTGGCAATCTCCAATGTTAAGTGCATCTAGCGTCGAACCATAGTAAGCTCGTAGATCCACATCTTCTCTGGAAATTTTTCAGAATCTAATTGGTTCGCTCATTTAGATATAGATGTGAGAACCACAAGGTGTGTATATATGGAATGATTGAACTTGATAGAAAAGCATATTTAGCTTCCCCTATCTTCTGGAGGCAGTTCTTCTTCAAGTGTCCTGGCTTGCCACATGAAAAAATTACTGCATCCTTTTCCTTGCACTACCTATGGATCTTCTTCTTGGTAGGGTGGTGCTTGAGAGAATTATACTATTTTAATTCTTTGGAACATTTTCATTGTCCTTCTTCATCTTAATAACCATGAAAACCATGGGTTAATTATGCCAAATTTCTATATCCTCTTGGAAAATTAAAGTAAAAATGTTTTCAAAGTCACTTCTCATTATTGATCATATTATAATTTATAATAATGTTTGAGAAGGTCTTGGGAAGTGATGAAACTTGGAGATATCTATGCAACTCATCTAGGAATTTAATCCATAAGTTTTCCAAGTGTTCAATGTAGTGAATAAGCGTGAATTTATGAGTCCCAATTGGCGCAACCTCTCCATGCTTAGTTGCGAACAAAGAATTAGAAATAGTGTACCTCTCTTGTCTGACCTCCTCTTAATAGAGATCCTGAAGGCGAGACATCAAGTCATTGGCATCCATATCCTCATGTTGCTTCAAGAGCTCATTGGACATGGATGATAGAATGAATCACTGAACGTCTGTATCATCATTCATATGTTTCTCAAAGAGAGGTAGTTCTTTATCACTTTCTTCATTTTCTAGGAGAAATTGGTAAAGGTTCTTCTAGCATATATAACTTTCTTTCATGGAGATGGATAACTCGTAGTTTCTTTTTGCACTACTAGAAGTTTGTATTGGTGAGAAGGTTTTCCTTCTCGATTATGGATCATAGTGATATTTTTGATGTCGTCTTTAATATTTTTTCTTCAAATAAGATAATCGTAGATTTAGTACTTTATCTGATAAATTTATACAAATAAATATATATTATATTTATTATTCTCCCATAGTTTTTTTGAAACCCAATATCCCTAACCATTGGATTCAAAATACCATGTTTCTTGGAAATTCAAGTGGAAAGTAACCATATTCACTTTCTCATTACCCTAAATTTTCTTGGTCAAGCAACTTGAAATGTTTTAGGTAGGAAATCCAAATGAAAACATCATTCACTCAATGTTCGTTTATTTTTTAAGTGGACTACCCAATCTTGAAATCAAAATTTTCGATTTCCTCAACCTTTTCCTCTTAGTTTCACTATGTTTTGTTTTAGAGGTCAACCCTTGATTTGAACTAAGTCAATTCAACCCAAAACCTAATGCTATAATTCCTTGTTAATTGAAAACATCCCAACATTAGCTAGTCAAGCACATTAAACTATGGTTTGTTTCTAACTGACATAATGGAAGGCCATACCGACTTAATATTTTTTTGGAAGGATTCTATACTTATGAATAAATTGATAATTATTTTCATTATCACATGAATTGTAATATTATATTGGACTACTTAAGTGATTAACCATGTCTTTAGATATTATTTACGTATAAGCCAGTTTATTTTAGATCCACCTTGCATGATTTTTAATTCATTAATTATTTGATAGTGACAAAACATCCGTAATGAATAACCATGAAACCAACATAAATAAAATGATGGGTATGATCATGAGATTGTTCAAATGGTTAGTTTATCTGGAGATTGATAAACTAATCATAGGACTAGGGGAGAATCACCTTGAACCAATCTGAGGTTTGTATTTACATCTTTCCGCCTATCCACCTTTGTATCTTGATTTGTTTGGTTTCTCCTCAAATCCTAACTTGAACTGCCTCCACTAGATTGGGAGCTCTATCCATTACATATTCTTTTACTCACATACAGCTGAGGGGTAAAAGGGGGTTTACAAAAAAGAAACCACGGGCATCAAGGTCTAACATATTAATGAGAAGATAAGGCACCCAGGCGAAGAATTTAGTTTAATAATAAATTAAAATGAATCCAATCAGATACAAGGTCTGTTCTATCACATGATCATCCACTATCATGAAACAAATTATGCATTTAATAAAACTACCATTCAATTATTAATAATTCATATTTACGATAAATCATTCTTGAATTAATTAATTTTTATCTTTAGTTAATCAATATTTTTATCTTAATTATAATTTGAATTTCCTTGATATTCTCATCAATTATAATTTTAAACAAATTAAATAAATTCATTTAAAATTAACTGTTTAAATAACATGTACCTTGGAGGAAAATCGGTGAATACATGTCTGATTCTTCCCAACAGTTATTATACTTGTATACTATTTTAATCTTGTGATACATAGCATACATGAATTATTACGTACATTCATGATGTGTACTTCACAGACGATTACACAAATTATATGATTTTTCTGCCATGTTTTTTGCTTCAATGAACGTAGAGTAAAAGCTTGTAATACGACTCATACATGATATGAAAAACTAAACATTGCACAAAATTAATTAAGTCATTTAAATATTTATGTATATTAAAACATAACACAGGGCGTGTCCTTTATTTACCACCACATGCAAGTACATGTATCAAGGTTTATATGTCAAAATAAATAAATTTTATATCTCCAAAATCTAGTAAAAGCACACAACGTGTAGATCTGATCTACACTGTGTGTTCACCCTTCCCCATCTTTATGATGTACATTCCTAGGGACTCTTTGTGTGGGGGGTACATCAAAAATCTTAGAGTACACAGAATATCTAGTAGTCCACAAGACTTGTTTACTCCAGTTACACGGTCACCGGTCGAGTAGGTTGTGTATGGAATACACGGCCCGACCCATGACTCGAAGGGGATACATGTCATGTACAAGGGGCCACACGACATGTAGTCTGGTTGACCACGTTCCAGTTAATCTTGGTCAATGTATGGTGCAGTAATGGTGTAACTAATGCCTTAATCAACACAAAATCTTGAATTGAACTCTGAATCAATCATGATGCGTTGAACATGACTACATGATGTTTAAAGTCGATTACACAACATGTAGTCTTCTGTTGTATAACAATGATACTTGATACCTCCGAATGAGACCATAGATTTTATTTTAATTATAAAATTAATCATATTTGTTAGATCATTGAGAAACAATAGAGGAAGAAATATATATCATAATTCTGATTTCAAGAATGGTTAAAATCGAATTGAAAAACTAAATTATGAATGTATAAATCACCAACAAAACTAAATAATTATAAACAATGATGCACCCCCTATGATACCAGTTGTAGGTTCTGATCGCAGTATAAGCATGGGAGGGGCAATGCCCAACTTTTCTTTTTTCCGTTATCAATGATTAATCTGAGATCAATTGATGATGAATTTCAGGATTAATGGATTTGAATCATAGAATAATAAAGAGTTATTAACCTAGAACCAAGAGAGAGGAGATCAAAACATGTTTTTTTATAATTAATTTAATTAAATAAAAATTACTTCGAAGGTTATTCATTCTTCATCTATGCATCTGGCTACAGATCTGTAGTTCATCATCGTTTTATTCTAGAATCTAAGCATAGGATTCCTTTAGAAGTGATTCATATGTGCTCCATGAATATTTGGATGTTGTCAAAAGAGTCTATAGGTGCTCGCATGGAAGATCCTTGTTCTTGAGATGTCAGCCTTAGATCGCCTTGAGAACCACTTCCAAATCATTCTCCTTGATCCATTGGAGGAGGATCTCTCGGGTTCTTTTGAGTGTTCTTAGAGAGTGATAAAATCCCTAGGCTTTAGATATTTTCACCAATCTGTTGTACACATCGATTTTCCAGGCTAAGGGTATGAGAAAATAATCATAATTGGTTATTTATATCGCTAGAGCTAAAATAATATAATTTCACAAGTTTCCTTTCTTTATGTTATTAACCCTATAAAAACCCCATGGAAAATATTAATAGCATTATTATTTTTACTTCTTGTCATTAGCCTAATGTGTGAATTATAATTAAATAATATCTAATAAAATAATATTCAAGATTATTATTTCTCACCGGCCCCTATAACTTGGTCCACCAATCCTATACCATATTTATTGGACCTTGAATAATGTATATTTATTTACTAAATAAATATCATATAATTATTGGCCAATAAATATGTAAACATTATATTCACTGAAAATAAAATACATATTTATTAAATATTCCACGCTCAATATATTCTCTCAAATAACTAGTGGAATAATAAATTTAATCAGGAATCCATGAATTGTTATTAAACCACAACTGATAATAATATTCATTCAATTTGTTTAATAATAAAACTATATATATTATTTAACTGAGATACTAGATACACTTAGTGTGTGACCATCTAGGCCTCTTTCTCAATTCCATTAGGCGGAGTGGCCTAAATTCCAAGGTTAGCATCTAGGAACATGCCAAGCCACCCATAGAGAATGAAGTTATTTCCACAAATAAATTTCACCTCATACATTCATTTACTATGTAATGTAATCTGTTTATCATAATTTCTCAAATTGAGAAGGTTGCATGCCAGTGCTACCAACCTATATGCTCGATATCACTTTCTTTGACTTTCTAGAAATAGATCTTTCATATTGATTTCCATGGACATGGATTTATTTATGCTATACCATTTCCACCAAGGGGGGTGAGATATTATATTCTATTAAAGAATATAAGGGATAAATCCTTTCTTTCATTATTCATTCATGTAATATTACCCATGATGCACCCAACATATCCAACCATGTTGTGAATATCTATCATCATGGTTTTCATCAATACATCTAAGTGCACGACTCATAATACTCATTAATAGTAATATTAAAGTATAAGGACCAATAAACTCGACCACAGATAGGAACATCCAATAAAAAATGTGGCTTTCCTACTGGTGGGTCTTGTTCTCATAATATTCTACTGGACATTAACAAGGGCATAAAACATAAGAAGGTGCCTCAAAGTCCAATGAGTCTCCACCAAATATATCTTTTATCATTTTTTTCCTTCAAATGATATCATCTGAATATAGAACATATATTCAAGAACAATGTAATATAACTTCTGGGTTCTCATCATAGTAGGGATCCTCTATGACATTTTATTGTGACAGTTAGTCTTAGGACATTATCCCATTCAATGTCATGAAAAAGAAAAATCATGATGTGATAAGGAATTTATTAATATTCAAAACCATGAATATAAGTTATCATAAATTTCAAAATAAGTATGTTTTAGGGAACTAAATCCAATAGTTTTACTATATATATGATATTAATAACATATTTATCATTTTTTTAAAGATAATATAACTAATATTTTTTTACGTTTCCATTCATTTAAAAATTATAATGTCATTCGTGCATACGTGTAGATTATCACCTCAGGGAATTGATGTGATTTATTTTTCATAAACACATCACATTACTACTACATATAAGTGAATTTAAATAAATAACATTATATTTGTGTCATAATTATCATTATGTAAAGGTTAAATAATATTTATGTTCTTTATATCATGATCATTGTAAAATGGAATTTTTACTCATGCATATGTATGACTTATCCTCTAATGATAATGAATATATGTGACGATTTGATCCTGAGGTAAGGGATTCGATAACTCAATTTCATTTAATTTTCTTATATTACCTATTCAATATAATTGATATTATAATATTATGTGTGTAATGACTTTTGATAACTTTTTATTTTTTTACACTTGTTTTATGTAGATTTACATTTGATATAAATAATTCATTCATTGATTAATTTTCACTCCAATGGTATGATATTCTGAATGGACTTAGTCTAGATTCCCATTCTGTTTGGACATATTTGATTTTGTGAACCTATTTACTTTTTTGTGGTGTATATATTACCCCTTTGATATATTAAACAAAAATACCTATTTTTTGATTATTTTTATTGTTTCAATTCATGTTTATTCTTATAAGGGGCTACAATTTATGGGATACTAAAGTGCTATGGATTTAGTTTATAGTATTGTTTTTTGATTGACTTAATTTTCCTTGAAGTAATCTTATAATCCAACCATCACAAAATAAATCTATTTTCTTATCCTCTTAATAAATAATGAGTTTCCATATTTTCCTCTAAATTTTCCCCTCTTTGGAACTAAATTCATTTAATGAAAAATTTAAAATAAAAATTGATTTTATTTCTCTTTTAATTAGATATTTGATTCTTCTATGTACATATTTTTCAAAATTGTTTTTTAAAATTAATTTTAATAACTCAAATGATTTACTAAGTAAATTTTATTTTATCCCTAACTTTTAAAAAGGTTTCAAAGGAATATTTCTAATTTTTTAGAAAGGGTAATTTTAAACATTCTTTACAAAAATGGGAAATGAATTTTTTTTACATATATGACAATAACAGAGTTCCCCACCACCAGAACCATTTTTTGAAATCTATCATCATATACATGTTTCTGTGGGGTTTTAAAAATATAAAAATATTATTGAAATATTATTTTAATAATTATTTTCCATATTATTTATTTTTCCAATGGATATGATTTTATTTCAAAACCTATATTTCTAATGAACCGATGCTCATCTCTTATATATTATTAATTTTATAATCATTAACTTTCACTTAAAACATTCACATTCTTATCATCATTAGATTTTATATTTCTCTTAAATATCCATATTCATTGTATCATAGATATGATTATTTTCTTCACCATACTCTATTCTCAAATATGGTGTTTTATTATGAATGTTATTTGATCGTCTAGGGAAAATCTTGGAAAATATGTATTCATTACTCAATATGGTTATTTATTAACAATGAATATTTTTTATGAATTGAATTGATATTTTAATACAGGATAAATTAATTGGATATGATGTGATGGGTCAGGACCGGTTATAGATATCCCCTTGATGTATCGATGGGTCTCATGAGATAAATAATTTATAGAAATTAAATTATTTTAGTGTATACATGGCTATTGATTAAAATATCATTGAACAGGGTCATGATGGTATATATATCATTATGTCTAAGATCATGATTTCCAATATTAATCATTTCCTTCATTGTGAATTAATTTATTTGTATCAATGATATTTTCCATGGATGCATTTCATGCTCAAGTTATCAATTAAATTTAATTTTTTTCATTTATTTACCTTCTATATTGATTATTACTTATTTACTCATGAAATGTTTTGTTATATGTAACCCTTACTTCGAATATGGTCAGACACTTATTTTTTTCATTTCCCTAGGATATGAAGAAGAATTATTTAATTGTTTCCAATTATACAAAATATTTACTTTAATTATGTTGTAATTTTTGTTTTAAAATGTAATTATATATTTAATAATATGTCTAGTTTACCAAGACTAATAAAATATAAAGTCCTTTGGGATATAATCTCATGTGTATTATACCAACATAATAAAGTAACCAATGATTCTGGGATACTAGATTCAGGTTCTTTTCAAGACTCTGGAAGAGGTATTGTTTGGCACTCCTGCATCTTACACTAATTTGAAATATTTGGATGTCATACTTTTTCTCAGGCAGATGATGGAATATTATAACCCTTATCCAGGAAGTGTATATTTCTTGGTTGTAAATCAAGGGTTAAATGATACAAGTCTTGGTGTAAAGAAAGAAAAAACATTATTATTATCAAGAATGTATTATTTGATAATAATCTCATTATAATTCCCTCACCATCTCTTCTATTAATACATCATAAATATAGCACCCATGTTGAAGTTGAGATTCAGTCAAATTATTCACTGAATTATTCATCTAAAAATGACTCTATGATCCAAGGTGATATTCCTATTTATCCACCACCATCAAAATATTCTATTATAATATAAAGGAATGGAAGGAATACTATACATCCATATATGTATTTTGAGGATGACTTCATTTCTTATGCACACTAAATGTGGTTGAAGGTATTGATTTGAAGGGAACACCTGTGAATTATTCAAATGTAGTTATTTATATTGATTTAGTAATATGGATTTCAGTTATTCAATAAGAGATGAAGTCACTTAAAAATCTATTTGGGATTAAATGAAATATCAATTGGGTGATAAATATGTCTACTAAATATAGGTGTTTATAAATAAAGAAGGCATCCCATGAGTTGAAGGAAGATAATATAAAGCACATTTAGTGAAATGCCCGGACCTCAAGGCACTCATCAGTACAAATGTTGAGGGAATCATAGAACCTTAGGTGTACCACACCATACACTAGTGGCTTTCAGCTAGTAATGTGGACCCAATTCATACAATAAGATACTATTTTCATGAATAAGTGTCATAAAATGTGTATAAAATAACCAAACATCCACCACATAAAAATTAGAATGTGTATAAATCAACAAAATTAAGATAAATTGTTCCATGAAAAATAATACAATAATATATATACTAATTACTCACTTGGTCAATCCCAAAAGAAAATTAAACCAAAAATACAACAAACATGCACCATCCCTATTACCTTCTTCAATCATCACACACTGTCTCAATAAATAGTAATTGAGCTTCATCATCATGTTTCACTTAAATTCATGTTTGAAACATAAAAGAAAACATAAGTTCCACATCTTCACCATGATGCTTGTGCAATTTTTGAACATAAACTTGACATGGTCTCACCAAGCACCCCTAATATTCGACATAATATTCATGTGTATTCATGAGGATAACTAAAAACAATAACATGTTTTCAAAGTATTCATGAACTAACCTAGATTTCACAACCCTTGACAGGTTACACACACTCATCTGGTCATTGGGTACTAATCAATCTACCCTAACACCCAACCATACCTTCTTTAGTGCCATATAGAACCCATTCATCTTACACTACATGTTGCGTCCCATACCCTAATACTCGAGGTAGTGAATCAATAGGTATCAACCACTACTACCTTAGAGTAGGGTCCTATACTATGCTTCTTGAACAACCATTCTCAGTGGGAAGGTTGCAAATCCATGGCTCTACCACTACCATATCACTCAAGGTAGGGTTCGTCCATCAAGTCTAGAATCACATTCATATCATCAAAATCATCTCAAAGCTCTATCCATCCCTTCTCACACATAGGGGGTCCCATATCCATCTAATTTGGAATCACAAGTCAAATCAAGTATATCTCACATATAGATTCCATGTCATCAAATATTACATAACATCATAACTATGACTCTATCTTTCCCATGACAGTCGACTCACATATCCTATACCATCATGTGTCATAGCTAGGTCGAACCAGTGTCATCGCCTAGAGCCAAGGTGTACCCAGCTTGGAGTCCCTCACCAGGATCTGGGGGTATATCACTCCCTTTCAAGGAATCTCATCATCTAAGGATATGGGTTTTCCTATCCCCAATAGAAATCTATCACCTGGATTTAGGGTTTTATCTCTCCCTACCAGTTATCACATCATCTTCAGCTAAGTGTGTGCCTCTCCCATTCCATAAATCCATCACCTAGAGCCAAGGATGTGTCTCTCCATACCAGTTATCACATTATCATGATACATGGGGTGTGCCTATCCCTTTCAAGGAATTGATCAATTGGATTCACGGCTGTTTCTCTCCTAGATAGTTATTACATCATCAATATATGAACTCAATCATACACAAACAATCAACTTCGTAACCTGTCACACATATCACCAACTCAGTGCATCTGGTATTATCTTTCAATAAGAATCTCATGTAACTTAATGCCTCATATCACCCATCTAGGAATCCATAGGAGTCCTCTAGACCCACCACGATATCTTCTCATCAGTTCCAAAACACATTTATCACCCAGAAGTGACACCATAGGCCATAGGCTCATCTGAACCCTAGCCTCAATAGGAGAGTTCTAACTCCTATACCAAATCCCATTAGTATCATAATTATATGTCCCTAATCAAAACCATGAACCACACTAGGTCTCATACTCATTTCCTAAGGAAAATTACTTGTCACTCAACCAAAATCCTCTCATATCTTCTTAATTGATCTAAGGAACCACTTATGATATTCTCATATCTCATCCTATACATAATAACCTTCTTGAGGTCCCATGTTAGATTAAATAGAACCATCACCCCTTGTAGAAATAGTTTTTAGGAGTTTCATCGAATCCCATGTTCTTTAAGTACTCGTCCTAGGTTTGGGGGCTCAATGCCACCCACAATCTCTAAACTAAGGGTCTCTCAGTCATCAGCTGCTCTACCCAAGCTCATTAAAAATGAAAATTCATATGCCCACTTGTTCATAGAAATATATATTATTTTTTATTATAGGTTCCCCTGGCCTAAAAATATATTTTTCATCCTCCAAAATCCTATTAATGCTTCTCCCATATCTCTTGAGCTTCATCTAGGATCTATACATCTCTACGAAGCTCTCCCATGCTCATGGGGACCAAAATCAGGTCAAGAAACAAAAAATAATTAATTATAAACATTTAAAATTAATTATATAATTTAAAAAAATTACTCAAAAATATATTAAATACTCATCATGAATCACTTCTTCATATGAACCTTTGACTTCCAGACCAAAAAGTTTTATGGTTCATCTCCAACACCATCTCTTTAAAAATCCCTATCATTCGATACTCAACCAACCATCAGTTTTATCCAATTTTTACTAAAAACCCTAAATAATTTATGGTATAATCTTACCTATATTGAAACATGGATTATTTGTGGCAATATATAATCTCAATACATCCTCTACAAAAGTAAAAAATTCACCATCAATCTCAATCGATTCCACCATTCTCTAGTAGAATTATCACTCAATCCCTCAAAAATTCATATGAAATCAGAGGGAATTTAAGATAGAACCAATAATGGGAGAAAATGGATTATAATAATTTTAATAATCATCAAAATTCACTATAATTCATCCCCCCTCAAGGATGGATGAAGGACTGTAAATGGGAGGGATATTTGGTTAAGAAATAGACTCCCAAGAACACTTCCCCATCAAAAACCTGAAAGCCCCCAATCTAGAACATATGGGATTTACCACAACTAAAATTATACATAAAAGGCCCCAATTTAGAGCTATTAGGACTCACTATCTAGCTAGTCTTCCTAATATTCTTTATGGGCCACCAATTAGCCCACAAGCTTCCCGGTGGGGACTTACCAGCCAGCCAATGGTAGTCATAACAACTCGGTCTCCTCATACCTTTTTTAATTATTTCCAAACCACATTGGTCATACAATAAACCTATAATAAATCCCAAAAATAAATTATGGGTGTTAAAACTCTCATAATTTAGATATGAGTCCTAGTTCTCAAAATGAATCATCAACTAAATGGATAAAAATCAAATTCCTTCTATAATGTTCATCTCGTAACTACGTGGGTCATTACAATCTCCCAACCATAAAACATATCATACATGGGAATATATTATAATCAATGATCCATATTCATAAACCTACATCATTCATAAACTCAGTGAGAACATTCCTTTTTCTATCCCAGAAAGACAACCATGATTCAACTACACAACTCTAAACACCAATCTCAGATTCATCGACCTTCTTCCAAAAAGGAACGTATGATCCCGAGACCACCTCACCCACATCTCAAAGGAGATCCCAATATAGTACGAACATAAACATCTATAACTCCTCTCTGAACCACCAATTGTACCTCCAACTGAATTTTCTCAAAATACTTGTCCTCGTCATCTAATATGGTACCTCAACACACCATCATGACTCCTTAATAACTATAGGCATCGTAAATTTACCCAAGTATCAACACTGAAGTCTAAACCCAACTCTCAGTGTAATTACATGATTTTATCACTAATATAATACTGTAATAATCATTATCTCACCCCAGGAACTGATGCACCACTGATCAAACTCACACTCAAATCATCTCAAACTACCCCGATTCCATTACCAATGCACCAACTAAACCCAACATCATGACCAAAAAATGTTTCCAACTTCAAAAGATTTCTCAAGAATTTCATCCCCTACTGGAACCATCATAGTGATTTACCACATGATTCACCCCCATGAATCATGTAATGAAATAGTGTTTCGCCACTGAACCATGTCAAAAAATCTGATTCGTCTCATGAATCTCCCTCAGATCCCACTAGAACCACCCCACACTCAGTTCTGATATACTGAATCCAACTAACACTACCCCTCCATCACAAATCTAGTATATTAAAAGTAACCAAATATCACCTTATATTAACACACTATAGTAATCGAGTTTTCCCATGACTATCCAATGATCGGTCTCACCACATCCATGGAAATTATGATATAAAGTTTATGTATCTATGATCGATACAACTCTCCCCCTCATAGATGTATCATTATCATCACCCGCCAAATGAAACAACTGATATCCATGAATCATGCTCCATACATTGACAAATGTAATGACTGGTCATGGCTAAATCACTCTCACTTGAGCACGTAGACTATAACACCAACTATTCACCATTCGTGACTCACCAAGAAAATTATCCACAACATAGGTGAATTACAACCGAAATGAGGATCATTCCCTCTAGTGGACCAATGGTGTGATCCCTAATATATGGATTTTCTTACACCACTCCCTATGTGTCGACCCAAATGGATCCCATCATAGAATGCATATTGATATTCTGGATCCATGATCACCCATCACTAAAAACACTTGTTGAAGACCAAAAACATGGATCGACCGTACCAAAGTACCCTGATCATTCACCAATGTCATCTCTCTCCACATAGTGAAATCTCTCACTTCACAAAACATCATACCATCATTATTAATATTTTCTCACTGAATAAACTAGTCACCTCATTCCTAGAGAGACCCCAAACTCGATCCAATTTGATGTTATCTCTGCTAAACTACTTAGGTTTATATATAACCCAAAATATCTCAACAAATCCTCACATGTCCTTTTAATTGATTATAAATACGACTAGGTTCCATGTGTGGCTATTATGTACTATCATTATACACCGATTATTTTCCAAAAATCTCCCAAATTCTTAATCTCCTTTTCAAGGTCGAGTGATTCACTAACAACTCAATAATAGGTTCTTAATCAGGATCCTACTTAGTCTCACCCAAACCCAAAGGAGACAAACTCTTGGGAAACCCAATCACACATCTGGACTCATGATCCCATGAGTCACATCTCATCCAACTCAGTCTCACAATCCTAACCCATTAACCATTATACAACGCATGTCAATTCCATCCAACCAAGATGAACCTCGGTACTACTACTCAAAATCAAATCATCTCCCCCATACTAAGATTATATTTTTCAATCAACCCCCACACGAGTGTGGATTTAAAACCACATAGAATCTAAACATGCTCTATACCTTATAGGTCTTACCACCTAGGATCCCCACTCACCTTCCAATGAAAATTGCATCTAGAAACTGAAATCTCAAGTATCTACTGGTCTTACCCTCGAATATTGAATTTGATGCCAAAAACACCTATGTGCTTCACATCATGATCCTAAATCATATCACTCATTCATTTCCTCTACCGTATAAGGTTTTCCACACCCACAAGGAAACTAAATCCTTGTCTAACCACAACTTAGGCATACCTTCCCTCACAGATCTATCATAGGATTACCATTTTAAAAACTAACCCACTAATGATATCCATACATCCATTGGTGAAAGAATTGTATTCCCATCACCAAAGAACCGACCATTATAATAGATACATGACCAACCATCTAATGAAAATCCAACAAATCAGGCACAATCAAGTACATTTCCGGAGAGTCCTACATGCTTAGTATAATTCATGAACACTATCCTTTCTCCAACGGGCCAAAACCCAAAGCACAAAAAATCACATCTTCATTAGCACAACATATTCAATAAATATCTAAATAATAATAGTGGAAACTAATAATATCAATCCCATTACCCTAGTAATAAGGAATTATTATCAGAAAAGTGCTTATGGATCTCTACTATGAGGTCTATCACAATATCTGACACATTTCTAGACCACCTATCTACTATCTCCCCATATAATGAATCAAAACACATTATATTCGATACCAATTTGTATTTACTTGACCCCAGTCCACTCATTAGTGCTTTTTTAGAGGGAATCATAGGGCCTTAGGAGCACCTCCTCATATGGAAGAGCCTACCGACTAAATTATAGGGTCTAATCCATAGAGTATGAAGACTATTACCTCGAATCAGGGTCATAAAAATAGAAGAAAAAAATAACCAAACATCCAATACATAAATATCATCCTATGCATAAATTAATAAGTATGTTTCCAAAGAAATGATCCAATCAAAATCAGACAATAATACACGTACTGATAACCCACTAGGATGATACAAAAACCAAAATAAAACAAAATACAAGGCATGAAAACCGCAATTACTTACATCCCTAGGCCTGACACACCCTTTCACCAAATACCAATTGAGCTACCCTAACCCAATCCACTGCACAACATGTCTTTTACCTGAAATCACGCATAAGGTCAGTATGTGTGTTGTGATTCCCTTGTAGCGTGGGATCATAAGCTCAGTAGAGTCTCACCAACAACCTCTAATATAAATTTTTATATGTTTTTATATGAATAAGAAAAAATAAATACAATAATATACTCATTACGAATCCCTTAACTAACCTAGATTACATGACACATAAGGATTTATGAATTCCCATCAAGTTGTTGGGTACTAACTAGGACACCTTAATACCAAACCATACCTGATTTTGTGTGATTACAGAACCCATTTGTCTACTTCCACACATGTCGACCCATACCCAAAGACTCTTATTAAGCAATCACCAATTACTAACCACTACTCCCTCAAATTAGGTTCTTATACCATGCATCCCTACCAGCCCCTCTCACTACAAAGCTTACACATATAATTCTATAAAACTACTATCTCACTCAGGGTATGGTCTATCCATAATGTATAGAATCACATGCCTTCCATCCAATACATATAAAATCATCAACCATCCATTATCACACATGTAGGTTAGCATGTCAATATAATCTGACACCACATTCTAAATTAGGCCAAATATCATGTTTGGTGGTTCCATTTTCCAATCCAATGTCATATCTGAACTGAGACTCCATTTCACTCATGGAAGTCTACCCACTAGTATTCCACCACAGTGCATCACAATATCATCACCTAGACCTAAGGAATACCCTACCAATAATCCCTCACCTATAACCATTTATATGTCTCTCCCCTATTAGGTATCATATTATCTAGTTCTAGTTGTGTACCTTTCCCCTCCCATAAATCCATCACCTAGTTCATGGGGTGTGTCTCTCCATACAGGGTATCACATCATCTGGAGATAGGGGTATACCTCTCTCATTCAATAAATCCATCACATAGATCCATGGGTGTGTCTCTCCTTTCTAGGTATTACATCATCTAGAGCTAGGGGTGTTCCTCTGTAACACCATAAATCTATCACCTAGAGTTAGGGGTTTGTCTCTCTATTCCATAAATCATAGCATTAAAATGAAAACTCAGTTGTTCATATAAAATAAGGGTCTCAACCCATTACACATCCCACCAAATATTCACATTTGGGCCTAGCCCTTAGCAAGGATCTCATTTGACAACGTGCATCATCTTTACCATCTGGGCATCCATTGGCGTGATGCCCTAAACCTGCACTCCTAGATGTAGTGTTAAAAAATAATATATATTCATTTTACAATTATTTATTTAAAAAGAACTTTAGAATAAGTGACTCAAAATTAACAATATAAAATTAAAACCATAAATCCAAATGATGAGTCACCACATATCTAAGTATCTTTATTGGTCTAAAGTATTCGAGAATTAATAACTTATACAACAAATTAGAATACTTTCAAATAAATTAAATGGGCACTAAAACAATTCTAAAATAATTATTGTATCTTATCTCAAGCTAATAATGTCTTTATACTATCTTTTACTCATCGCTAATCCCTTTGAAAATTATTTTAGAAAACATGGGGTGACAAAAAAAATTAATCACTAAGGGTTTTAAAAACAAACCACTTTTAAAATAATTGATAAATACATAAAAACAATTTCATCAACATAGAATACATTAAATTTTCAAAAAATATTTTTTTAATCATAAAAATTCACTTTTTCTTTTAAAAACTAACAGCATTTTTAGAAAATCCATTTTCAAAAATTTCATTGAGAATAAATAAAAATATTAAAATCCCTTTCAATAAAATCTTTTGAATTTTTTTATTAAAGTATAAATTATAGATTCACACATTTAAAAAATAATAATATTTCCTTACAAATTAGTCCTATTATTTTTAAAAAACAATCTACTCAAGCTTGGAAAACCCCATGAGATGGAAAAAGATACTGAGGTCTATATAGGGCATACCCATCACTTGGTGGATAAATTCCCTTTATTTTTGTGTCCACTCCTCATTTCTCATCATTTTTAGAATGTCCAAGTGGCATATTTTAATAAAAAAATTATATCATTCCATTTTTTTATTTTAAAATAAAAAATGATTTATAACAAAAAAACATATAAATAAATGTTTGGTTGGATGTTATAAAATTTACAAAAGCTTTTTTTCCAAGAAATACACATTATTAAAGAAGTATTGACATGGGTAAGATTAAATTGTATTTCAGGTAAATAATTATTTCATATTTGTTCCTAAAAATAGAAATGGGAATTGATGGAAAAATTAGTCCATGGACATATAATAATTTAAACATTAAATGCATCCATGATGATAAATTATTTATTTTAAGAGGAAAAAATGACTTAATAAAAATAGTAACAATGAAATATTTTGAAATTAAGCATTTTAAACATAAAATAATATGTTTTGTAAGGAGTGGGGACTTATTAAATATTCTCTTTGAAAAACTTTCTTAGAAGAAAATTTTATTTCAAAAACATCTTAGATAAAGAGTGTTCTGTAAAAAATAAAATAAGCCTCTATTTGTTTTTAAAAATTCCTACCTTACAAAAAATAATAATTTTTAAAAATAATTAAAACAAAGAGTATATTGTTGGAAATATAATTTTAATTTTAAAATTAGTTTTTACCTTACAAATAATTTCATCTATTAATTTTTAAAATATGAATAAAGTTTTTTAAAAATAATTTCCCTCATATATAAACACAATAAAAATAAAATATTTCTAAAAATTTTTTCTTCCCCTACAAGAGGGTTATGGAAATTAAATAAAAAAATTATTTTCTATATGATAAACTACCCTTAGACATATTTTAAAAACTCCTTAAAAATTTTTAATCCAAATCATTAATTTAAAAAAAATCTTGATCCCTTACCAAAATATGTTTTTAATCATTGAAATAAACATTTTTAAAACATCAATACTTCCATTACACATTGAATGATAACATTAAAAAAACCTTAAAACCAACATTAATTAAGAGTAATTTATTAAAATAAATAAATGTTTCTTTAAAAATTAGAAATAAAATTTTTGAAAAAAAATCTCCATTACTTTAATTTTTAATTCTAAATCACACTAAGAGTAAATCTTAAAACTTAATCCTCTTTTCAAGTATTTACCTCAATGTGATCTCCAATAACATTCTCTCTACTTATCTCTCAAAAACCCAAGAAAAGGGGGTGTTTATTTGGTGAAGGAGATAGGTAGTGAATACATGAATTCCCCCATATATATCCATAAAATCTATGATATTTACATGTAATATAATTATTTACAGCCTATTTAGTGTTTTAGGGAAGGATATTTAGTTACTTATAAAAAAGATAATTTTTGTTGGCTATGGTCTTAGATTTTGAATATTTTAGCTTCTGTGGTCAAAAACTATTTATTCCTACAAAAGATAAATTTGTGTTTTTGTGAACATATATAACATATCATCAACTTACTATAGATTCAGCCCGGAAAAAAATGATAATGTCATACTGTATTAGTTTGGAATTTTATTTCATTCCTCGCCTGAGTTTTTTCACACATGAAACCAATTCCTTTCGATATACTATATATTTATGGAGGTATATATCTATATAACATAGAACTAAACATCAAAGAAATTGTCATGGAGTAATAAAATGACCTTGGTCTTATTCATGGATTATTGAGCTTCCTCTGATCCACATTCCATCATTCAGGCACCAAGTGATCCATTATCTTCATAAATATATATACACACATACACACATATATATGTTTAAATAACTTTAAAATAATCATGGTAGTGGAAGAGGTTGGTTAGGGATGACGATGATATAAATTTTTATATTTTGAGTATGGGTATGTTAAGGATGAAAACAATGGAGGTTATAGGATTTGGCATGCGACAATGAGGAGTGTGTTAATTTCTTAGAGATTGAGATGACGGTTGGGTTTTATTTTCTATAGATCCTGTGAGTAAGTTGATTATGATATCATATTCATGGTGTTTTAAATTAAATTACACATGCACTTAAAATAGGATGAACATAAAATGGTTTTAAAAGAGACCCACCTCAATTTAGAAGTCAGAATGAGGCTCTCTTATAAGGCTGAAAATGGAACCGCAATAATAATGAAATTTAGGGGGTGTCAGTAGTCACCCTAGCCACTCAGCATAATTCCCCAATCAAGGATAACCTTCAATACTAACATGAAAATCGATACACATGTGCACTCGCACGTACATGTCCATGGGCAGGCCCCTATGTCACTACCCTACTATGTCTAACTAGCCTCTTCCACCTATTGTAGGCTAGCCCCATTTTTTTAATATCAATATATTGTTTTTCTATATCTAATTATAGTTTTAGTAGTCTTAATAAATTATCTAAATTCAATACAAAAAATTAATTAAAAGTTTATTATTATAGTTCTTATATGACAAATTTCTTATATATATATATATTTATATATTAGAAAAGGACTTATGGAAATATATTATCTACTAGTGATTATAGTTATTATAAATCTATAATATAATTACAATATTATAAATATATTTTCCAAATATAATTCAATCTAATTTTATTTAATAATCTTTAAAGAGTTTTATTTTTTTATTACAATTTTTAATTTTCATTATATATATAGATATTTATTCAAATTTTTATATTTTATTTCAATAAAATATTTTATATGACATAATATTGATGTTTCTTTTGAATTATTATATTACTAGTGGAATTTATGAGTATTATTAAATATTTTATTTTATAAATAATATTTCTTTATAAGATTTAGATTTCTCTAACTATATTATATATATATTTAAAATAATTACTATATTAATTATAATATTATTTTTAAATTATGTTCATATAATATACATATAACTATATTTAAATTTTACCATAATGTTTATATATCTAAATTTTGTAGTAAAATATCAATTATTGTCTCCTATCAACATGTAATTCCAAATTACTAATAATTATTTTACTATCAATAAAATCAGAATTAATTAACTATATAACATCTCATTAATTAAATAATATTATTATTTTAGTTTTTCAAAGTATATTAATATTTCAAATAATTTCATTTTATTAATATATTTCCCACAATAATTTAACTACATAACATAATTTCAGATGTTGTTATAGTTTAAATTTTGAAACATGTTCTTATTAAATATAATTTTATGTTTAATTAAAATTATCTTAAAATCTCATTTATTTACAATTAGAGTCCTCTAGACCAATCATGGTCTATACTCCCTGGTACCAATCCACATTTTTCTCCCTATTGTGACACCACTTTTCATTCACTCAAATGGACCATGTCCTCATTAAGAAAGTTCCAAAACTTGTCCCAAATCCCCTTGGCATCTCAATTCCAAGTCCCTAACCAAAACACATGACCCATGATGGGTCTCATCCATGTCTCCTATGGGAGACCACTTAGCACTCATCCCCAAGCCTCTGATGTCATCCAAAAAATCTTTGGGAACCACCAAGTCCAATCCTGTATCTTATCTCTTGGACTGAGGCCTCCTTTAGGTCCCTCGTGAGCTAATCTAACACCATCAACCCTTGTTAACAGAGTATTTGGGAATTTTCCAAAATCCAAACTACTTTTAAAAACTCATCCTAGGTCAAGTGGATCAATTCCACCCCCATCATCTAGCCCAAGGGACTCTCAGTCCTTAATTGTTCTACCAAAGCCCATATAGAATTGACACACACATTTACATCCATTTACAGACATGCAAATGGTTTTGTATTATAGGGGAAACATACCTCAAATTGAAGTTACCATCCTATCCAATATTTTTTATGCTTATACAAACTCTATTGAGATTGATCCAAGATCCACACATATCGACGATGATCTAACATGATCTTAAGGACCTATCTTTGGTCAAGTAGCGTAAATAATTTATTATAAACATTTAAAATTTGTTGTATAATTTAAACCAATTAGGTATAATAACTTAATTATTCATCAGGCTTCACAGCTTCATCTAAACCCCAACCATTGCACTTGGAATGTATATGGTGCATCCCCAACTCCATCCCTTCCAAAAGACCTATCATTCAACACCCAACAGGCCGCCAATTTTATCTAATTTTTACCATAAACCCTAAATAAATTAGGGAAGTGGAATAACTCTATAAAAATGATGATGGTCAGTGGGAAGAAAGCATATCAGGATGTCCTCTACACAATCTGGTAAAATGACCCATCAATCACAGTCGATACTACCATGATCCTCTAGAATTGAAGTTGAATCCCTAAAAAATCATATGAAATCATAGAGTGGTTAGGGGAGAACCAATAACAGAAGGAAAAATATGATCTTAATTTGAATCCTTATCCCAATACACCACAATTCATCCCCCCTTGAGGAGTATCAAAGGAGAAGAAAGGGGAAGGAGATTTGCCTATGAAATGGAATCTCTAGATCCCCTTGCCCATTTAAAAATTGGAGGTCCTGGACCTTGAAAATACAGGATTTACCCTCCTAAAAATGTCCCTCAAAGTAGAATGTATAAAGTTTTTATCAGTTCCAAACCTTTGAATTAGTTTATTTATATGGGTGGATATTAATACAACAACTAAATGATTTTCTGGTTGATCCTATCTTTCTGGTGGTACCTCTCTATATGATATTCATCAATAAAAAAACTATATATCCTATATATGTATTTCTTAATATTCTCCAACTCACACATGTTTGTTTGAACATTATCCATCTAGTAGACTGATTATCAAAGCACCATCTTTTGAATTTTTTATTAATGTTTTAAGATGCAAACCTCATCCTACAACCTCTATTTGATCATCCTGAACCAAAACATCACTTTTACCATAGCTCCGATCTTTCAAAATAAATTCTCCACTGAAAACAACATCATTACTCCATATCATTTGATTCTTTTCATCATCTCATAAAATATATGCAATGTTCTCATAACTATATCAGATAAGAAATCATACCATGGATTTTCCCTCTAACTTAACTCTATCATTATCATAAATATGAGCATATAAAATACTTCCAAAGACTTTGATATTGTTGAACTTTACTAAACAAAAGTTCTTCAAAAAAATCTGGCCCCACATCTAAAACTAGACTTCTATTCACCAAATATGCTACTTTATTTATAGCTTCATCCCAAATTCTCATAGGCATTCCTGAGTGAAACCTCATACCCATGGCTTTCTCTTGAGAAGACAAATTCATCCTTTCAGCTCCCCCATTTTTTATGGAGTTCCGGGAAAATTCTTATCATGTCGGATACCCTTCCTTTGATAAATGTTACCAAAATTATGTCTTCTATACTCCCCACCCTTGTATGTTTGAATATACTTCAACTTTCAGTCACACTCTCCTTTGGTCAAAATCATCCACTGAATAAATTCTGGAAAAACATCTGATTTATTCTTCTGTAAGTAAACCCAAACAATTTCAAAGTTCCTAGGAATGTGTAAAACATTGAGAATGGGGTTTTAATCGGCAGTGATCATTTATAATTTCCATTCTCCTAAAATTAACTCTTTCAACTTGTTATATTATTGATCCACTCAAATTTATAACTCAACCTCACTCGTATACACACTATAAGATATTTTGGTATTTGTGACGATGCATTACCAGTGGACTTCTGTCACATAAGGTTATTTGCGAAGAGATTATGTCGTTACTGCATCATTGCAACAAATGGCATCACAAGTGAATATATTTAGGACAACCCCTCTCAAATAATAATTAATTGCCATGGGTTAGGAATCCATCGTAAATGGTACTTGTTTATGTTTTAAAAAAGTCAATTTTAGTGGTCCTTCAAAATTAATATTATTTTCAACAGACAATTAGTCTATCACAAATACTATTATTATTTTTAAAATTAAATTAAAAAGCATAAAATTAAAACAATTAAAAATAAATAAGAAAAATTAAATATTATTAGAGAAAAAAATATAATTAAGAATTTTAAATATAATAAAAAAAATTTAAAAAATTAAAAAAAATAAAAAATGTTAAAAAATATTACAAATAATTAAAAAATTATAAATTATTACAAAAAAAATTTAAAATTAAAAAATTATAAAACAAAAAATAATTACTGAATTTAGAAATAATTAAAATTTAAAAAAGTTTAAAAAATTTAAAAAAATTAAAAAAATTAAAAAATCATTAAAAAAAACAAATCATTAAAAATATTAAAAAAATTGCAAATCATTAAAAACATTTAAAACAATTAAAATATTAAAAAAATTAAAAATCATTACAAATATTAAAAAAATTACAAATAACTAAACAATTTAAAAAAATTCAAAATTTAAAAAAAAAATATTAAAAATTAAAAAATAATTACAAAATTTAAATATAATTAAATTTTTTATAAAAATAAAAATCAATAAAATTATTAAAAAATACCAATAATTTAAAAAATCCAGATCATTTAAAATATTTTAAAATTTTAAAAATAATTAAAAAATAAAAAATTAATAAAAATTATAAATATTTGGGATTTCGAGCTTAGTATTGTTATTTTTAATTAATTTATAAAAAAATTACAATTCAGTATAGATTAGTTTAAATTCACCAATAATTCATGTAAATTAATATATCTTTTATGAATTAATAAAAATTTGTATAATTCAATATAACGTATAAAAGATATTATAAATTACTAAAAAGGTGTAAGTCATAGAATTTCCCATTTTTTAGTCATGGGAAATAACTAATTTTTTTCAACCTTGTCTAAGTGACAATCAAATTTGTTATTACTAGTGACTTGAAAATTGATGATCAGATTCATTTTCACTTTTCTAATAATTTATAATAATTTGTATATATACACACACATACAAATATCAAAATTAAATAGGGAATAATAATCAAGGAGAATCGAACTCATAATAAAAAAATATATAAACCTAGGGATTTCACACATATACTTATATAAAATAGGGAAATATAATAACATATATCTATATATATATCTCTGTGTGTGTGTGCAAACAAATACAAATATCAAATAGAAATTAAAAAAAAATTCAGTAATCCTAAATACCAAATAAAGAATGAAAATCAGCAAGAAAAAAAATAAACATGCAGAAAACCTAAACACCAACCAAAAAAATCAATTAAATATAAAGATCAAAAAATGACCAAAATGCCTCAACTCAAATGAAATAATCTTATACGATACTAGTGGAAACACAAATAGGGAATAATAAACTTATATTAACACTAAATTTCAAATAAATCATATAAATTAGATAAATTTTTTGACATAGGTTTTGATCAAAGAAATATATACAATATTGAAATAAAAAATGAAAAAAATACTGAAGGATGATAGAAATAGAGTTTGTACTTGGGATATCTGAGCCTACATCAGTAAGAAATTAGGCACAGTGATTGTTATTAGGGTAACGTTGGGTGTGGGTGTTGTCGATCGGACGAACGGTTTAGAGGAAGTGATAAGGAGAAGAAATAAGAAATGGGATGCATGTTGTTTTATTAAATTATTTTTTGTGACATACTAATTATGATAGAATTTATCCCAAAGAAAAAGATCTTATATAGAAACCTTTTGCAATGGACTAGTCGTTCATCATAAATACCCATAAAAATATGCCCTCCAATATAATCATGACAAACCATGCAAAAAACATTTCTGATGGTCATAGATGATCCATCTCAAATAAATAATATTTGTGATGGATATTCTATTCCATTGCAAATAACCCAGAAACGGGACTATTTGTGATGGGTATTCAACCTGTATCATATACCTGGTCACAATTAGTCAATTTTCCCATAGTGACAAAGATAAGAAAATAAGTCATGGTATATAAGATTTTTACAAGGTTCTCCCCCAAAGTGGGTGACTATATCCTTACCATATTGACTCCCATCAGTCAACGTACTTTAACTATATTATGATATTAATACAATCAAGCCAAATCCCATCAATATATTTTTATCTCCCGATAGAAAATTATATTATATACCACAAGTCATAATGTTTTCTTATCATTTTTATCCAAAAAAAATAATAACATTGAAAGTAGATCAAAAAAACTCTATTTGGAATCTATTTTTGGTACCTCTTTCTCTAGTACACATTTATCAGGTCTAAATCAAACTCTATTTGGTATGTCTCTATTTATTGAACCTTGATTTAGGGCTCCTCTTTCTAGTGCTTCAATATAAGTAATCTCTGTCAATTAAACCTTTTTATAGTCCACCACAATTCGATGCACCTCTTCCTTAAACAAGAAATTCATTGTCTAGATACTCATGCTATAAAACATTCATCACTTCAACTATATTTTAGCACAAGAAATAATAATTTATCAATGAGCCTACACACTTTTATATAGGCATAATTTTTTTTAAAAAAAAAGGAACTTGTGGGTTCTACATTTAATTTTCCTACTCAACTATTACTTTCATATGGTTGTATTCAAATAAACTGAAACGTTAGATTCAAATTTATTAATTGAATGTACCATAGATATCGATGTTAATGAACTCTACAAAACATTCATAAATATCCTCTAGAATTGTTAACATTTAAATAACAATATATAAGCATCATAATAATTTATGTTACAAATATTATGTAATGTTTATTAGGGATTTTGATAATACATATGGACTATTTCATTTATTAAGTCTTTTTCTAGTTTTACTTAGTCTAGTTTAACTTTTTCCAATATTGTTTCTCTGATCATCTTGATCTGGTAGACTCATCTATTATCCATCTGACACTCTTAACATGTTTCATTTGTCTGTTATACTCAGAGAAGATCATTTGACATGATATGTCTGATGTTTTGGAACATATCTCTCTGATGATCCGATATTTTATCAAAAAAAAATTTAAATCTTAGTTCACTAAACAAAGTTTAGTTCCATCTACTTAATTTTATCATATTATTCATACTTCTTATGATTAACCTCATAGATTCCTTTACATAGTACAACATTGTGAATGTTCATCCGATGGACTTCAAAAATGTATTTCTGTAAAAAAAAAATTAATCACCTTATCTCTCCTTTTAGAAAAAATATAGATTCCTTATTTTATTGGAGTTAAAAATTCTTTGTCTAGTTATTATTGTTTTTATGGAATCAATCCAGTAAGCTTTATATAGAAGATGATTTCATGACTTCAACTCTACAAACATTAAATATTTGAATATTCTTCATTTTCTAACTTCAAATTTGAATAACCTATCTCTATCAGATAATCGTGGTCCATTACCCTCAGTCTAATAACCTTCATAGTTCTCTATTTAATTATTTTCTAAAAATTCATCACTTCATTTCTGGAACTTTGTATAGATGAAACACCGACTAAGTAACATCTATCTTTTTATAGACTTCATAAAGTCAACCTTGTACGACTGTTTTTTTCTGAAAACATTCATCTTGAATCATGATAACCATTTATTAATCATGATGTTAGTGAATTTTAGGATCATCATAGAAACGTATAACATTTTAAGGAAATAAATGAAAACTTTCTACTGGAATAAAAACAACATACTTTCACCAAAAATACAAAAAAACAATCAAAAATAAGTTACTGAAAACAAATACAAAAATATTTTAAAAAAATAAACCCAAAATATAATCTTCTTCAAGTGGAATCATCAATGAATGTCACAAAGTACCAAGATCCTCTATTGAAGTGAATAGGGACTCGTCCCCAAAAATCAAAATAATCAAGTTCTAGATTATTATTCCTTGTATTTATATGATCCATGTTAAAATATTCTCTCTTATTACTCCCTAATATATAACTGTCACAACTTTAATGGTCCGTTTGATCAAGTATAAGTATATCATTTTCTTCTATAACTTTCAAATTCTTCTCATTGAGGTTACCAAAACCATAGTTCCAAAATTTTAGACTATCCTATGAAGTGATTCTGATCTCTATAACTTCATCCTTGAATCTAGTAATGTATAAGGTTCTATTCTTTACTCTACAAGAAATCACTATAGAGCCTCTAGTTAATTTCCAAACTCCATCTGAAATGTTTATTCCAAAACATACATCATCATGTTATCCAATTTTTATGGGGTTCTTCTAGAGACTTGGAATATTTCTAACATCATTCAGTCTCAAGAAAATTCTATTTTTCATTATAATATTAACATTTATTTTCCAACTATTTATAGATATTTGTTGTATACTAGATATACTATTCCAAAGATTCACATTATATATTGTTCCATACAACCTCACATGACAGTTGAATAAAAATATTCACCTGATTTAATAACCCACGATTCTGCTTGAATATTCATACTCAGTAACAAACTGGTGCCTCCATCTGTTACCCTGAAAGATTTTTTTCAATCCTAAAGTTAATCCATATTTCTGATTTGTATAATATTTCTTGATATGTCCCTTCTTCCCAAAAATCCAACATGTAGGAACGTTTCTATTTAATTTACCATGAATTAATCTCTATCTCTTATCATCTGAATAATTCTTTTTCTGATGGTCCTTCTGTTGAGGTTACTATCCCTATCTGGTAGTCATAAGATGAGTTTTAGATGGTGCATGGGAATCCTTACAACTAATTTTTTCATTCAATATCATGTTTTGAATGTCATAAAATACCAAATATTTCTTCCCAATTGAGTTTCTCTCTATAGTTTCCATGGATTTACATTTTCATGAAATTAAGGTAGGATATGCAAAGCCCAAACATCACCCATAAATGTTTCCTTCACTGATTCAAGATTTCATCAGATAATATTTAAATCATTCACGTGAAAATTTTTGGGTATTCTATTTTTTAACCTCAATATGAATAATCATTGCATCATTAAATTTTTTTCACATTCATTGCCTTCTCAAAAATATTGTAAAATGATTTCATAACTTCTATAGTAGTTTTCTTCTCTTGAACATTGAATTCAACATTTTGAGCAAGTGACCTCATTATCAAGGCTATGTAATTCTTTTCCAACCATTGTTATTTTTTATTTCCATATTCATAGGACATTCACCATACAAAGGAGCATTTAGATATTTATATATCAGAATATATTAAAGTTGAATCCTCCAAAAGGAAATTTTTTTTCGTATAAATTGTTGATAAAAACCTTCCCTTCCTATAAATTCATTTTTTTAATAATAGTAAGACCAACTGAAATCAAACAACATTCAAGACAACTGATACGAGAAATTAAATGTTATGTGTGAAATAGAACCAATCCCTTTGATGCCACCAATAATGAAAATAGTTATGAGGATTAATTTGTTTCATCACTCGATTGACACAATGATCACATTGTACATTGGACATATGTCCTTCTAGTAGTCTCTTTTTACATAGTGGAGAGCTCAAAACGTCGCCGAATGAAGTTTTTTTAGATAATAACCCCCTCCCAAGTCTGTTTTCTAGAACAATGATGAGATCCCACCAAATCACCACACAAATTCAATAAAAACACCTCACAAAAAAAACATACAAGATACCATCAAACAAGATAATTTTGTCAAAACAAATTCCCTACATCCATATGAGTACACTACAAACATTTTCATAAAAGAGATACATGTAAATAAAAAACTCAACATTCACTTCCTATCTACCTTAAAAAGTCAGAGATAATTGATATAGAAACACACATAATCTTAATAATAAAACCACACACATTACATATGGGCCATCACATCTATTTATAGAGGTTCCCATCCATTAAAATAGGCGTACCTCCTTTCAAGAAAAGTGGTCAACCATCCATTTACAAAGGTAAACCTATAATACAATGTCGACATTCTAATGAAACATCAAAAAAAAGGGTATCCCTACCTATATCCTAATAGACTCTATATGATGGGATCTATCCAATGGACTATGCCCAATTGGCTCCATCTAATGGACACCATCTAGTGGAATTTATCCAATAGACTTCATCTGGTGTAAGTTTGTTTAGTGAAACTCTTTCGCTCAACTGCTCTGATACAACTTTATAGGAAACCTCCATCTAGTGATATATAACTAATGATATCAATCCAAAAAATTATTTATAGTCAAACTTGATAATATTTACAAAACCCAACATATAGCTATTTATAGTTATCTAAAATTATCTTTCATTAATGGAAACCACCTTGAAACAACCTATCCTATTTAAGAAACTAAAAAGATTATGATTCATTAATAGAAACATAGATGTTACTGGAATCATTAATCTTTTTAAACTCTATCTCTCATAAACATCAGGGCTTGAAATAATCTTTGGAATCACAACCTTTAGCTTTTGCAATTAATGGGAGAAATTATTTCTCTTCACACCTAGTTATCATAAATCTCTGAGTTGAGGAGTAATATTTCATTTAACAACAAATATTATCTAACATATGAGTGAAACCTTCTATATATAGGATTTATTACTTTACTTTTGATAGTTTCAATGGTGAAGGTTTCAATGATTTAATTCTTCTAACAACAATAATAAAATATGGAATATATTGATCCACCGCCTCAAAAGAAGGATAAACCGCAAAACTATGATTTAGAAATGAAACAGATAGTTAAATTGAGATAAACCATATTTTAATCATAATCAGTGAATCAATTTCATTGTACTTAGTGAAAATAAACTTGTTTTTTTCTAATCAGAATGCTCTAAAGTAATAAAAAACCCAAAAATGAAGCCCAAACCCCATATATAACAAGGTTTATGTTTCCTTCCCTACAGATCCCCATCACCCATAGTTTTTAGAATGAAATAATTCTTATTTAATCATTATATAAATAATTTTTATTTATTTCATGTGATATATATCAATTTCATGATATACATATCAATGTCGTGATAAACTAGATGATATTCCTCCACTTGTTAATTTTTTTATAATCACTTTTAAATTTTTAGAGAGTACTCATAAAATTATACTACTACTATTTTAGTATGGTTTCGTTATCTTTCATTAGTATATTATTTTGAAATAATTACTTTATTAAAGGTTATGTTAATATTAGAAGGATATTAACTTAATAACATATATAATATATTTAGATAATATCTAAACAACATTAAAAAATTCAAGTTGTTCATAAAACCGAATACCTAGAAAAAAATACATAAAAAAATATTTTAGACTTATAACAATAAAAAATTAAGGTATTTACATAGCTCAGTTCACAACGATCATCCATTAAACAACATAATTACCATCTTTTGATAACTATTTATGAATTTAAATGAGTTAATTTTTATCATGTCTCCTCATAGATACTTCAAATCTATCCTTTAACAGAATAATAAAAATACATATTATCTAAACATTTCATTATTTTTTGAGTAGATGCTACAAAAATTTGATTCATTTTTTTTTATTTTAAGCCTTTATAAGACAAGAAAAAATATAATTTATAATCACTATAAATTTTGATTAAATAATATTAAAATACATAAATCAATGAAATTATACATCTCCCTCATGCTTTCAAATTACTATAATTATATTATCAAGTGAATTCCATAGTCATTATTTAATTTATGCAAATTAATTATCAAAATATGTAATTAAACTGTTAAAAAATATCTTAACACTTCACCTATGTATTTTAACACATAAGTTCCAAATTCTAATACCTGACTTCTTGATTTTAACATTGTAGCTCTAAATTTTATAAAAATAACATATATATGTTCAATTGTTTTATTAATATCTTTTTATTCAATGATATTATTTAATATTTTGTGATATAATCATTATATATCCCCAAATGGAATTATTAAATACTAAATTTTTAATATTATTTCAATTTTATAACTGAAATATTTGGGAGTGTTTTGGGAATTTTTTTAAAGAGACCTCATATTTCCATCATTATGATGGTTTCGATTTTGGAAGGTTACTTATTTAATTTAAGGTTATATGTTTCATATTTTTGACAATTAAAATCATTTAATAGGTATAACAATCATAATTTTAGGAATTTTTTTGACTAAAAATTTACTTTATATTATCAATAATCTTTTTAGGGAATGTAAGAAACCATCTAGTTCATCTTGGAATAAAACCATCAAAATACATGTCATAATCATGGAAATGAAGTTTTAGCCTATTGTAAAATTTTCCCCTAAATAATTTCAAGGAGAGAATACATACTTGTGTTCCTAGATATTCCCTTATAAAATCTTCTTAGTGGTCTGCCATCTTCTCCTATGTTTAAATGTGATACTAAATATTGATCTTACCTTCATTGAATCCGCTTATCAATATACATTACTACATATTAATCCATGCATTATTCTCGATATTAGTGTCCACCTTGGGCACTCTTTCCATCATTCTATCCACTTCCTCTTTTGTGGAACTGATAATAAGATATTGCTCCACCATAACCTCACTTTAAGGAGTTAGGATATTTATTGTCTTATTGTTATTGAAATTATCCATCCCTATCTCTCCTTTTTGACCATACATAACACTCTCAGTCATGGCCACATCAAATCCAGAACTTGAGTTGATAGATAAATTCTATATGATGTGAAAACCAATTATTTGGAGTACATGAGACACTGAATTTAGTTTTAAAAGTGTGTAATCGGGAAAAATTATTATGGATTATATAATAAAGTGATTTATGAAACTACTATATGACATGTCCTAATAAAAATGTCATTATTTATTTGAAAATTTCATTAATCTTGTGCATGGTGTGAAGATAATTTTGGTATAGATTGTGTATTACCAGTATAGAGAAACACAAACCTTTTTATTTAATGCACATTATGGAGGTTTGTGTTGAGATGTTAGGAAATTTTATTTGTATTCATGAGGAATATGATGCATCATGGTTTTATATCATAGTTTTAGGTGAAGTACCCAAAGATAACATGGATTATTACAATACATCATGTTGGATATTTGAAGTGTGCAAAATTAATTTTTGTAATGTTTTTTAGATCTCGCATTGGGAAATTTGAAAACACTAAAAAAACATGATCAATCATTGAATACCTAAAATACACAATTTTGGATATAGATATTCTAAGGTTCTTAGAAAATTACACTAAAACATTATAGACCATTGAAAACCTCCATATTTTCTCTTATAACTTCTCCAAGACCTTTGGATGAGATTTTGGGTAAATTGTTAGATAAATTTGAAGTTATTTAACATCTATTTCTTATTTTATCCATGTTATTAATAAAATAAAATATTGTGTTAATGAAATTAATATAATTAGAGTATTGGAATAAAAAAAATTAATGAATGATTATGAATTTGAAGTGGATCATTTTGGATATGAACCATACTAAGAGTTGGTTTATTAGTTTTGGTCACTATAAAGACCAAATAATAATTTTAAACCCTTTTCCTTTTTACCCCAATCACTATTAGGTGAGTGATTCAATTTTTATCTCTTTTAACCTCCATTATTCATTACATCATAGTAAAACATACACACAGAAGTCCTGACAATTTAAAAGTTTTTCTACTCAATGTGAGTTTCTACTCCTTGGCAGGATCTGGTAAAACCTCTGATCACATTATCCACATGTAATATCCCATGAATAACAGTGAGCATGTAAACCCATTATAAATTGTGTTTTCTCATCTCTTTACTATTATTTGGTTCTTCCTACACATAGGTTCCCCCCTCACCTTAATAATGATAATTATAGGGGTAATAGCTTGAGAGTCTATCAATAATTAGAACTATAAAAAGTTATTGATGTGTTTTTTAAATCTCCTACCTCTTATCTTACTTGTATAGTTTTATGAAATAAGTACTTCTTCAAAATATTAGGAGATGAATAATCCTTCTTCTTCCTCTTCTTTCCTATATAAACAAAAATTCATAGTCACACTTTCTAGGAAATTCATGTCTAACTCATACACTTTTTCTACTTCTTCCTTATCATAAAAGAAACTATACTAGATCTTTTCTTTATTATAGAACGTTTCTATGTCCCCTATTTCTTATTCTTATTCGATGCACCATAAACTACAATGGTTCTCTCTCTTCTACAACTAACATCAATACAAAAATATTTCCATAAGTGAGCATACAATGTCATGTCTCTTTCTCCACACAAGGATTTTCAGTTAGTAGCAGTGTAGTGGTTTTCAAACATATATATATATTTCGCTAACATAATATATATATATATATGAATACTAATATATTATAGCATCGGGTACATATTCCTCCTTCTTTCTTACATATAAATATTCAATATACCACATGAATTCATATTTTGAATTATCAATATTCTTGGTAATTCAAATCCACCTAAATCATCAGTCAGTTTTTTCATTTAGATCTATATAATAAAGCCTCAATAAAACTTCCATCTTAAAAAATATGAATATTTTAATTACTCCATGTCAATATGGTAACTTTATGGATTATTCTTCAAAACATCTCATTCCATACATGATATTTACTTCTTATTAAAAACCAAAAATTATATGCAAAAATAATTATGCATGTATGTAGAAACTACTAATGTGTAATTTTTATTATTGATACAAATCACAAGAATACTTATATATTCTTCAATCTTTGAATTATTCCTCATAAAATCATCTAACATATTTCATATATGATGATGTTTATAGTTACTATGAATTCATTTAAAAACACCTGGAATTATGTTTTTTCATGAATCGCAGTGCATACAGTCATGGGATTTCCATATTATATGGTGTTAAGTTCATGAGATAATCACCTTCTTCATTATTCAAAACTTCATTACAATATCATCTCCTTTTATCCACATTTATTCACATGAATTAAATATACATATGAATATATGCCTATATTTAACACCTTTAATTATTGATTCCTCTATTGCGGTGTAAAGAAACCATCCAAATCTTCTTCCACCATAACTATCTCTAAAGAGAAAAATATAATCAGTGTATTTGTTTTCATTTAATAACAACAAACTAGGTATCTTCTAAATTTAATCATTCTTGATCTTCTGTGTGGTTTATTATCTGATCGTGTGTCTGGTCATCCCACAGTGCATCCAGTCATCCGTCTTTGTTGTCGATGAATCTACCATGAATCCCAAGGTTAATGTAAACCTCTATAAATCATTTTTATAGATCTTAACATGACCTCTACATTTTTGGTCTTACCATTATGTTGGTAATGATATTATTAGATTACGTTCATGTAGTAGAAGAACTACATTTACATGGGTGGTTATATAATTTATATAGTTGATGGATTTATGGGTTACCTTCATGTGAGAAATTTAAATTTCAGGTTACACTTAAGTAGGTCCATGAGTTACCCATATATAAAGGCAGAACAACCCTTACATACATAGTATTCATTCTAGATAACCTTTCCATAACACCCCATTTACCTTTGCGTGACATGTTTTTCATTAATGTGAAATTTACGTGTGTAGTGAAAAATTCATGTTACTATCACATGATATTTGAAAATCTTGATTTACCATTAAATACAACGTTATTTTTTCAAATTTAATCTGAAAACTCAAAAAACACTTCCATTTTTCCTTTATTTTATTCTTTGAACTTTATCCAACACTTTTGGCTAGAACTCAAAATCTTCAAACACCTATTCCTTCAATATAAATGAATCTTCCAGAAACATAAAAGGAAATAAATTCTTATTTTTTTCATTTAAATAATTAAATGTAACTTCATAACTACATAAACATACAAGATGTATGTTCTAATGATTAAAATACAATATAAAGTAAAAAAATACATTGTAATTTATTATTCTTCAACAATATTGGGTTCATTAAATAAACTTCCAAACACTTCTTCTTCACAAAATAATGACATTTATTAACAAAAAATACTACACACACAAAGTAGACTTGGTAAGCTACCACTTTATATTTATTAACAATACCTTATAAATGATATTTTAATATAGGAACTTCTATTTATTTTATACCCCTTTCTAATCAATATTTCATTTCACATTCTCTCTCCCTTATATATAAGTTAGAAAAAGTACATTGGAAATAGTGTCAATATATACATAATAAATGTTCAATCAACCATTCCATTATAAGACTAATTGATCCATAATTGGTATAGAAACAAGGGTATTTGATCTACAAAACAAAATTATATATCACAAATTTAATTTGATACCAACTAAAAAAAGAGAGAGATAAACACACAATCTATATCCAATATCGAATGGCCCGAAGGCCTTCAATTTTATTGATTTTTGATAACCCCCGTAACAATGTATGAGGGGGAACCCTTACAAGGCTCATAGGCTCAGAGATTACAGGGCCCAAAGGATTAGGAGATTACATGACCAAAAGGTATTAGGGAATTCAACTAGACTATCTACAAGGAACTACCCCTCCCTAGCACCTACGTCATGGTAGTAGCTCTCCACCTTTGCAAGGCCATCTGGCTAGGCTTTCTGTGCATGCACAAGCTGGTCTCGATGGCATAGCCATACCCTCTCATTCCGAAAAATTCATTTGGCTCTTCTCTAGTAAGTGCACCTACTCTGAATCCTCTTCTGGGGATGCACCTTTTTTGTATTGTGTCCGGGGCAACTGCATGTGGCCCAAAATCCTTGAGGTGGCCCGAGGGCCATAAAGGTGGTCCAATATCCCTACTGACCCAAAGGCCTGAGTGGACTAAAAGCCTTAAGGACTACAAGCCCACACCGGTGGCCTAAGGTGAATAGTTCCAACTGCTACAGTGCCTACTACAGTACCCGCACGGTGTACAGTTCTGCTATAGTTTCTGTACAGTGTACAGTTCTGCTATAATACCCTCACAGAGTACAGTACTACTATAGTACTGCTATAGTACCAGAAATATGCCTCTACCTACTTTCGAACCTAAGTCATGTGGATGCACTAAATAATACATCACCAACTGGGCTGAGGCTAATCTGCACAATCTATCTTCAAGGGATGTTTTAACACTATGATATTTAATGATTCCAATTGAGCTAAAAAAGCTCAGGAAATAATATCAAACATTATTTATTATAACCACTTAATAAACAAATTATAAAATTCAAACAATGTAAGATTTAAAAAATCTTAATCACTTCTTCAAACTTATTTAATTATTTCATTGATTAATTTAATCCCCCTCCCCTCAATGTTAGGTTTGGATTAATGAAATTTCTACAAGAACATTCAAGATAATATATATTTGTATAAAATAATAATCATGGTAACTTATTCTTCATTAACCGCTTTTATACCTCTCAGGGAGACACTCCTCCTGATACTCATAATGGTTTATCTATTGAAAAGATAAATCACATTATCTTTTATGTTTATAATATACAAAAATGGATCTTATAAATGTGGTTTTTTATATTTGAATGTACATAATTTAACTTCATCGAAGATGATTCTACATGTGAGTTTTCATTGAATAAAAAATGATAAATTATTCAATGATGGGGACATATTCATCTTTATTACATTTTTTTGACAGAACTCACTCATTCAATGGTTCTCCCATTGGCACCTCAAATCCTTTGTTGTGTTATTCATGGATGAGATTCTATTTTACTCTATGTTGAAATAGTAGCATGGGTTTTATTTAGATATTTATTGGGAATCCCACTTGATCATTTTATTTATTCCAAGTTGATCAAAATTTACTTCTAGGTCATAGCAGTAAAATTATTTGGAAATTTTTTCATAAAACATGCCATATCAATTGACCCTAAGAGGTTAAGGGTTGCCAAAATATGGGAGGTATTGAATGTTCTTTTGGGAAACATTGATTATTTTGTATGGTGGGATATTACCAATTCTACATAAATGAATTTACCAGGTTGGAAAAAACCCTCACCCAAAAGAGAGTGACGTTTCACGGAGTTCAGAGTTTCAGTGATCTTTTGATTAGCTAAAGATATGAATAACCTCATACCCCATTCTAATTCATCCAAAATTTGTCCAGGGATCTATGGTCTATTATGATGAATCATGTATAGATCTATCCAATGTACTCATGTAGGGTAGACCTAAGGGGGATTATGGATCTATTCAACTTCTATTGAATGCAAATAAAATCCTTATTCGTGATCTTGAGCCAACTATTTTAAGTAACAACCTTATAATTTGTTGGAACTACCTCCTTTGGGTGATATTTATAGTTAATTTTTCCCAAAATAGTTCAATGTAAATTTTATCCTAGAATGATTTGAATTTGATATAATGAAGGTGGGTTGAATGTATTCAATGTTTTTATTTCAAACTCACTTTTATTCTTGTAAATGGAAATGTGGTTGATGATATCCTTGATAATAAATTTCCCTCACAATTATTTATGAAATCCAGTGAAAAATATAACATAATGTGTCTATTTTCTTGAATTCATCAAGAGGAAAGGGAAGATGAAGGAAATGTGTTTATTTCCAGTGTTTGTTTGTTGTAATCCCTTATTGAGATCGTTCTTCATGAGAATCCATGGGTTTAGGAGTTTCATTATATCAAGAGAACTTATGGTGAGGATACCAATGGGTAATGGTATCAATATTTTGAGGGTATTTTCTATTTCATAAATCCATATGTGGTTCCTTTGGAAATGAGAAAGGTGGTGTTGGAATATATTCACTAGTCTCAATGGAAATTCCCCCTTGGTTCCACCAAAATGTATTATGACTTGAAGTAGAAAATATGGTATTCTATCATGAGATGGTTCATAAAAGATTTTGTGTCTCAATGGTTCACTTTCCAATAGATTAAAGATGAGCATTAGATAATGTATGGCCTACTCCACCCTACCCTCATACTAACATAGAAGTGGGATGATATATCTAATGATTTCATTATGGGATTACCTCATAAATCAGAGGTTAATAATTGATTTTATGACTAATTCACTTCATTTCATCCAGATGAGAGACACCTTGAAAATTGAGGACCTTATAAGACTTTATGTTTAAGATGAATTAAGAATATAGGGGGTGACTATTTCTATCATCTAAGGTAGGTAACCTTGGTTATCTTTTTGTTTTTATAAGGGACACTAGGAGGCAATTGGATCCCTGATCAAACTTAGTATGGATTTTCATCCCCATTTAGATGGTCAGATAGAGAAATACAACTAAATTCTAGAGAACATACTTCAGGTGTGTTTCCTCGTTTTTAGCGAATTATGAGACACCAATTTTGTATTGTTTGAATTTTATTTTAATATTAGTTATAATTAATCAATAAAAGTTTCCCCTTAAAATAAATATATGACCAAACGTTCTGCCCCCGTATGCCAGACCGAGGAAAGATATACTTCTTTGTAAGGTACGATCTTGGTGCAACAGACAACGGTGAAGATTCAAACCATCAAGAAGATATTAGTTAAGGATAAAAAACACCCATGTCCTATGTAGATTATCAATTTAGTAAGTTAGAATTATTAGTTGGGGATTGGTTTCATTGAAATTGTCACCTCAGTTTGGTCATCGACTGCTTGGGAAGAAATGTATTCTATCCCAAAGATACATAGGACCCATCTAGATCACTAAAATGATTGTAAATTTCTTGTAAAAATTGGTTTTACCACCCTAATTGATTTATATCCATGACATGTTCTATGTCTCACAATAGTATAAATATAACATGGATCCCTCTCACATACTACATTGGAACAATCTTGAGTTAGATACTAATTCCTTTATGACCTAGTAGTCATTCTAAATCATTGATTGAAAAAAAAATTGGAAGTTAGTTTGGTTGGTCTAGGTTTTATGGCAGCATGGGAGGGACTCTCATGAGACAAGGGGTTGTACGTAACACCCCAGGTAAATAAAGAGTATGACATTTTCATATTTATCCATATTTGTGAATAAAATATTAATATAACTTTAAAGGGGACGTTATGCACGATGGCGTACCCAATACGCAACAATGAGTTTCTTGGGAATCTTGCATTGCACTCTAATAATAAAATAATATTATTTTAAATGGTAGTTAACAACTAGCCGTTGTAATGGAAGGAATGAATGGAACTAACTAAAAAATGATTATATATGTTTGTAAAATATTTTTACTTTTTACAATAAATGTTAGAGGATTAAAAATGCGAATGAATCCAATTTTAAGCGTAAACATTCTAATTTTCATTAAAAGGTCGATTAACCGCCTTTTGATGGAGAACCTCTTATAAATATAATTTTTGAAAATTTTATCTGCTATATGTGAAAAAATAAAATTCTTCTTTAGAATTGGGACATCAAAATTTACTTTGTGTAAATTTTTGGTATTTTTCCGAAAAAGTTCAATTTTTAATGGATAGTGAAAAATGTTGTATTTTAATTCAAAACCTCTTTTTAATCTAATTTATTTATATAATTAGATTATCTTTTGAATTGGTTTTAAATTGGAATTAGAATATATTTTTACCATTTAATCCAATAGTGTTTGTTGGAATTAATTTCACTTTGAAATCGGACTTAAACTAGTGTCAATCTTTTGATGCATTTTGTTTCATAGAAACACGCTATTTGTTTTGACAGCGGGAATTAATTATTAAATTAATTAATTCAAATTATATGTTCAGAATTTTGTAAAATAGACATCATTTTTGAATTTGGAATATCAAATATAGTTTAGGGTGAACTTTTGGTAATTTTCTGAAAAACTTCAATTTTTGATGAATAGTGAAACCACTAAGTGGTACTTATAAAAACTGATTTTCCATTTAAATTAAATTTTTCCATCATTGTGTTTTGAATTTAAAAAATCCGACATACATGGTTGTCATTAAGAAGTAAAATGTGGTTCAATGGGATTAAAATAATTTTCTGGTGAATAGTAACTTATTATGTTTTTAATCACGATTAGAGGTAATTAGTGTAGTTTAAGGTAAGAATAGTGTTTTAATAAAATGAAATGACCTAGAAACATGTCCTACCCTCATTTGATGTGTCATGGCCGACCAATAAAATCCATGTGTCAACTTGGGGACCCCATGGAGCCACTTTGGTTTGAAAATGACATAAATACCTTTTTATTTAATGTTAAAGTAAAAATGATACAAACACGAGATGTTTTATTTAAACAATTTTTACATGGGGTTATACAAGTCATATGTTTTACTATAAATATTAATTGGAAATATAAAAAGATTTCCTACAACATAGTAATTTATTATAATTTTTATACAATAAATAAATTAAATTATTTATGACATCATGATGATGCAGTGATGACCTCATTATTTAACGATTTAAATGAAATGGAAAGATAATGTAATATCTAAGACCTAAACATGTCCAAAACCTATTTTATGGGTGGATTTCGAACCCTTATCACCTTATCCTCGAAAAAAATCAATGTGGGACCATTAAAATCCGAAACTTATTTGAAAATAAAGTTACATTTTATACCTTTCCAAGAGTTCCCCTCCTCTCCTCTTATAAAAGGCCCCCACCCCTACCTCCTTACCCACACTTCAAAAGCCTCTGGCTCGGCCAACCCCTGCCCATTTGGTCTCTCCACATCCCTCTCTAACTCCTTGAAGCCTCACTGTGAGCATCAGTCTTCCCAATGAAGCCTTTGAGCTCAAACCAAAGGGAGTTACCCGATTTTAAGGTAATGTCTTCACTTGTGTCCTTTTGTTTTATTTTGCTTCTCCAACCCCCTAAACTCTTTTTATTCTTTTCTTTTGTAACAAATACAGTATCTTAAATATACTAGGATGTTGTTATAATATGAATTCGAGCTACACTGACACACACCATCGTCTAATGGTTAAAGAACATACTGTTTCTGTGGTTGGCGATTTTCTGCCTCATGAAACGATGATTGTTCAAAATTCTTGTAACACCTTCAAAGGTGGAAATTAATATGACAATATATTTATATATGATATATAATATGTTTATGTTTTACTTTATCTTCTGTATTTTTCATTTATGGCATACGTTTATGGTTTCCATTATGGGTAAACACGATATCTTCATTTAAGGAAGTGCGGACTACCGCCCCCTCAAAGTGATTTGATTCGTTAATACCATATGTGGTACGTATAAAGGATATATTTAATTATATTATATATGATACCAAAATGGAATAATATTATGTATCATTATGTTTTAGTTCCATTAAATATTAAATGGAAATGGAAGTAGCGTTCATGCGTACGTACGGCTTACCGTCTCCATGAACGGTACATTTCATTTCTTGTCTCAAAATGTTATGTACTATTATAAGTACATATATATAGTGGATATATATGTAATATATTGCATATAAATGATGTATATAATTCTGGAATTATAACATATATATATATATATATATATATCTCATTTTTTTAATTCCATTAATATGACAAAAAATTAAGGTAGCGTTCATGCGTACGTACGGCCTACCATCTCCATGAACGGTGCTTTTAATTTTTATCTCCAAAATATATGGAATAGTATAAAATGAATATATACTGGATATATATGATATTTAAAACATCAATACTATTCTGGATATGATTAACCTATAACTACATGGAAAATTATTTTCCAACAAGTTCAATTTTTGACTCATGTACCAAACATCGACAAAAACGTCTGATATGAACTCATATTATTAACCAATTATTATAAAATTAAAATATGTGATATGAACTGAATAATTATCATTATAGGAGGTCCTTAAGCAATTATAAATTGACCAAATTTTATTATTCAGGAATATAAAGAAACGAACAAGACAAGTCAAACATGAGGTAAGGGATCCTACCTCTCTCTTTCTTTGCAAGTACTCTTTTTTATGTCATTTCTTTTATGCTCCATGTTCTTATTTTGGAGGATGTTCTTTAATGTTCCTCTTTATATAATTTTTATGTGATTAGAGACCCTATTTGATCTCATCAATCCATTTTTGGAAGTTTTATGTGGCGCTATTAGGCTGCAGAATTTTCATAATGGGATTTTCATCTCACTTTTTGTTCCCGTGAGATCCATGCTACATTGGACACTATTTTCTTTTTGTGTGGTGTAAGGACCTCCCATTATTTTACTATTAGTATAATATACTCTCATTTATGGGTAGTTAAATTTTCATTTTATGACCATTCTTTCATGGGGTGTACGTTTTGAATGTTGCCCAAATCCGTAAGGGAACCTTTCACCCTCCTCTTTTTAAAAGACATCTCCTGTTATGCCTTTTAATTTACATATTTTTATATTGGGATATGTTCTTTTATATACTTATTGATGTAAATTTTATGTCCATGTGATGAGATTCCATTTTTATCTCTCATCAACTCATTTTCTGAATTTTGAAGTGATGTCGTTAGGCTGTCAAATATTACCAAGGGAACTTTTTAACCCAATTTCGATTTCTTTGGGTTCAACATGTAGTTATTGAATATGTCATCATTTGAATATGTTTGAATGACCTTTTATTGTTTTACACTTAATATCCACTAATATTGGGTGTATTTATATTTGTCACATATAATTTTGAGATTGATTTATCCTCAATTTAAGAATACCTTCTTTATAAGGGATTTCATCACAGTTGACATTTCTATTGAGACTTCATTATTGTTATGCACCAATTCACTATTATATTGTGTATATACTTTCCTTTGGATTATTATATCATGAATCCATTTATTCTCATGATATTATAAAGTTCTGACTAAATGTTATTCCTCAATTATTTTATTCAAGTGTCTCGAATTTTGGTAAAACCCCTTTAACCAAAATAACGCTTTTAAATGTTTTAAATATTTGTTATTATTAATATACATGTTTTCAAAATGGTTTTAAGGATTTATTTATATGGATATTAGTGGTTTAAAATTTTAAATGCTTCAAGTTGGTATGCGACACTTTGATTCAAAAATCTCTGTATTAAAATTTTTAAATGGTTTTGGAAATGGTTTCTTTTTGAATGGATTCATTATTTCAATATACTAAAATGTTATATTGTGACTGAAATGTGGAAATGGTATGTTTCATTTATGCATGTTTTATGTGATACGTTGATGTTATGGTTCTTGGGCATTGTTATTAAAACGAGTGGTTCAATGATAAACTAAGGGCGGGTGAGCCCGATATAACTCTCCAATGCATTGGGTAACGCGAAGGAGTGAAACGTTAAGGTTTCTCCTAAGAGATTTAGGGAATATACTGTGGTGGGTATTCCAAACGTAACCAAGAGGGTTACTCCCTACGTAATAATGTTATGAATACCTCAAGTTACCTTTTATGTCTTATGATTTCTATGATTTATTCATGATTTGATGAGGTATGTTAAAGTGCCTATGTTTTTTGGGTAAAGTATTATTTCATTATTATGTATATATGAACTCATGTTTCTTTTCCATATTTTTTATAACCCTTACTGAGCTTTTTATGCTCATCCCAAGTTTTTTTGAAATGTTTTTCACAGGTCAAGGGAAAGGTACATGATATGATGATAGTGTCAAGGAAGTGTCAAGAAAGAATCCATGCTTTATTTTTAAATATGTTTCCGTTGATGGGAAAAAAATTAATACTATCTTTTATGTAACCACTTTGTTTGAATGTGGAATGTAATGCAAGTTTTATGATCTAATTCTATGAAACTATAAACCTAAAAAGATCCTCAATGTGTAAACTTGTAATAACTCAGGATTAAGTAAGGTTTAAGGCTGGGGCCTTATAGTTGGTATCAAAGGTCGGTTTAGATAACTTTAGAGGTTAGGGTATTCTTTAAGCATAAGTGACATTACCATAATGCTTAGGATTTCAGAAAGAGTCCTAATTTTAGATAAAGTGAATAAGTAAGTATATCTTAGTGGTTATCTTCCTCATTAGTACGTGATGGTTTTGTTGATATACTCACACTGACATTTATGTTTTTAGTGAATGGATGGATCTAGCAGGCACCAAAGTGACAATAGGTTTGAAGGATACTGGGGTGGTTCTCTTATTAAGAGACTGGATGAAATGGGGGATTCAATGAGGAAACTCGTGTTTGTTCTAAACCAGCTATCAAGGAGTCATGATCAACCACTTGAACCTTGGTATGATCTATAATGCATCATGTACGAGATGACCAATCGATGTGGAAGTTCAGGTAATAATTATAAAGGTAACCATTAGAGTTTATATGATCCTTACTTTTGAGGTAATTATGGGTTATTATATGTTATGATGGAAAATGAAAGGCATGAGATAATCTTGGGGTTAAAATAGGTTATGATCATTTTTGAAGATTTTATCTCATTTTGGGGAATGTTTTAAGAATTATGTAGTTTTGGAAAAAAGGATAACACGTAGACCGTGTGACAACTCGGCGCATTGGACAATGATATGGGAATCAAACCCACAAACAAAGTGTGACTAGTATTTATCGCCTACCATTGGACAACGTGAAGTCCCTGGTTAGTTTGACTGATTATTTTTAGTTAGATGATTATATGAATTAAGAGTAAGTTGATTTTGGGTTATCTGTGGAAATTTATTAACCTATCATGGAGGATATGTGATTAGGTTAATTACTTTTCAATACGATACATTAAGAGCAACTGATGTTGTTTGGAGATAAATGTTACGATTTAACTTGGAAGACTATGTGACTAAATCCTTCAAATATTTGGGTTTCAATCTTAGTTTGGTTTACTTTGAAGAATTTTATGGACAAATTGTTTATCGAATGGTCCTCGTTGAACTTTGGGGTTTTGTTGGACAAATTTTGGAGATTAAGAATAGATTTTCTTTTTATAAAGGGTTATCCTTTTCTGGATTATCTGAGCTTGTACTAACCTTTTTGGTTTTGCTTTTGGTTAATGTCTAAAGACATGGGAAGTATATATTTCTCTTTGGAGGATTAGGTGATTCTCTAGAAGTTGATTATAGGGAACAATTCTTCCTAAATACTTGTCTTTAAGAGAAAATATGATTTTGTGTAAGAAATCTAATAAATGTTGAATATAAACATGATAAGTAATTATGTTTCCTTATGAAAAAATTCCTCAATAAAAAGTAACTAAAAAATGTTGTCTATTAACTTTTCTTACGGAGGAATCGAATACAGTTTAACCCATCATAAGTTTGTGATTTTCTTGTGGTTAACTTTCTCCTAGACATGTCTACTATCACTCTCCATCAGAACATGACCCTTTGTTTTTTCCTCCATTCCATATTTTCATACTTGGAATCCTAGTATGGGTTAACTCGGGTGACCTTTGTACTTATCTTTTCTTTATTTTAAAGTGATTGTTTTACCGACTCTTGTTCCGATGTGGGACGTTCAAGGATGCTTCCAAGCTCATTTTTTTTAAAATTGTGAGGACGCAATTCCCAAAACTGGGGAAGGATGTAACACCCCAAGTAAATAAAGAGTATGACATTTTCATATTTATCCATATTTGTGAATAAAATATTAATATAACTTTAAAGGGGACGCTATGCACTATGGCGTACCCAATACACAACAATGAGTTTCTTGGGAATCTTGCATTGCACTCTAATAATAAAATAATATTATTTTAAATGGTAGTTAACGCCTAGCCATTGTAATGGCGGGAATGAACGGAAATAACTAAAAAATGATTATATATGTTTGTAAAATATTTATACTTTTTACAATAAATGTTAGAGGATTAAAAATGCGAATGAATCCAATTTTAAGCGTAAACATTCTAATATTCTTTAAAAGGTCGATTAACCCACTTTTGATGGAGAACCTCTTTTAAATCCATTTTTTGACAATTTTATGTGTTATATTTGACAAAATAAAATTCTTCTTTAGAATTGGGACATAAAAATTTACTTTGTGTAAATTTTTGGTATTTTTCCGAAAAAGTTCAATTTTTAATGAATAGTGAAAACTGTTGTATTTTAATTCAAAACCTCTTTTTAATCTAATTTATTTATATTATTAGATTATCTTTTGATTGGGTTTTAAGGTGAAATTATAATATATTTTTACCATTTAATCTAATAGTGTTCGTTGGAATTAATTTCACTTTGAAATCGGACTTAAACTAGTGTCAATCTTTTGATATATTTTGTTTCATAAAAACACGCTATTTGTTTTGATAGTGGGAATTAATTATTAAATTAATTAATGCAACTTATATGTTCTGAATTTTTTAAAATAGACATCATTTTTGAATTCGGAATATCAAATATAGTTTAGGGTGAACTTTTGGTAATTTTCTGAAAAACTTCAATTTTTGATGAATAGTGAAACCACTAAGTGGTACTTATAAAAACTGATTTACCGTTTAAATGAAATTTTTCCATCATTGTGTTTTGAATTTCAAAAATCCGACATACATGTTTTTCATTGAGAATTAAAATGTTGTTCAATGGGATTAAAATAATTTTTTTGTGAATAGTAACTTATTAAGTTTTTAATCGCGATTAGAGGTAATTAGTGTAGTTTAAGGTAAGAATAATGTTTTAATAAAATTAAATTACCTCGACACATGTCCTAACCTCATTGGATGTGTCATGGACGACCAATACAATCCATGGGTCAACCTGGGGACCCCATGGAGCCACTTTGGTTGGAAAATGACATAAATAACTTTTTATTTAATGTTAAAGTAAAAAATGACACAAACATGAAATGTTTTACTAAAACAATTTTTACATGGGGTTATACAAGTTATATATTTTACTATAAATAGTAATTGGAAAGATAATAATATTTCATACTTCATAGTAGTTTTTTTATAATTTTTAGACATTAAATAAATTAAATTATTTAAGACATCATGATGATGCAGCGATGACCTCATTATTTAATGATTTAAATAAAATGGAATGATTGTGTAATATATAAGACCTAAACATGTACAAAACATATTTTATGGGTGTATTTCGAACCCTTATCACCTTAGCCTTGAAAAACATCAATGTGGGACCATTAAAATCCGAAACTCATTTGAAAATAATGTTACATTTTATACCTTTCCAAGAGTGCCCCTCCTCCCCTCTTATAAAAGGCCCCCAACCCGACCTCCTTACCCACACTTCAAAAGACATTGGCTCAGACATCCCCTGCTAATTTGGTCTCTACACATCCCTCTCTAACTCCTTGAAGCCTCACATTGGGCAGAAGTCTTCGCAAGGAAGGCTTTGAGCTCAATCCAAAGGGAGTTACCCGATTTTAAGGTAATGTCTTCACTTGTGTCCTTTTGTTTTATTTTTCTTCTCCAACCCCCTAAACTCTTTTTATTATTTTCTTTTGTAAAAAATCCAGTATCTAAAATATAATAGGATGTTTTTATAAGAAGGAGTCGAGCTACAATTACACACACCATCGTCTAATGGTTAAAGAACATACTGTTTCTGTGGTTGGTGATTTTCTGCCTCACGAAATGATGATTGTTCAACATTATTCTAACACCTTCAAAGGTGACCATTAATATGAAAATATATTTATATATGATATATAATATGTTTATATTTTAATTATGCTTCTGTATTTTTCATTTATGGCATACCTTTATAGTTTCCATTATGGGTAAACGCGATATCTTCATTTAAGGAAGTGCGGACTACCGCCCCCTCAAAGTGATTTGCTTCGTTAATACCATATGTGGTACGTATAAAGGAGATATTTAATTATATTATATATGATACCATACTGGAATAATATTATGTATCATTATGTTTTAATTCCATTAAATATGAAATATAAATGGATGTAGCATTCATGCGTACGTACGGCTTACCGTCTCCATGAACGGTACATTTCATTTCTTGTCTCAAAATGTTATGTAATATTATAAGTACATATATATAATGGATATATATGTAATATATTACATCAAAATGATGTATATCATTCTTGAATTATAACATATATATATATATATATCTCATTTTGTTTTAATTCCATTAATATGAAAAAAAAATTAAGGTAGCGTTCATGCGTACGTATGGCCTACCATCTCCATCAATGGTGATTTTAATTTTTATCTCCAAATGATATGGAATAGTATAAAATGAATATATACTGGATATATATGATATTTAAAACATAAATACTATTATGGATATGATGTACCTATAACTACATGGAAAATTATTTTCCAACAAGTTCAATTTTTGACTCATGTACCAAACATCTACAAAAACGTCTGATATGAACTCATATTATTAACCAATTATTATAACATTAAAATATGTGATATGAACTGAATAATAATCATTATAGGAGGTCCTTAAGAAATTATAAATTTACCAAAGTTTATAATTCAGGAATATAATGAAACGAACAAGACAAGTTGGACTTGAGGTAAGGGATCCTACCTCTCTCTTTCTTTGCAAGTACTCTCTTTTATGTCATTTCTTTTATGCTCCATGTTCTTATGTTGGAGGATGTTCTTTTATGTTCCTATTTCTGTAATATTTATGTGATGAGAGACCCTATTTGATCTCATCAATCCATTTTTGGAAGTTTTATGTGGCGCCATTAGGCTGCCGAATTTTCAAAAGGGGATTTTCATCTCACTTTTTGTTCACGTGACATCCATGCTAAATTGGCCACTATTTCCTTTTTGCGTGGTGTAAGTACTGCCCATTATTTTAATATAAGTATAATATACTCTCATTTATGGGTAGTTACATCTTCATTGTATGACCCTTCTTTCATGGGGTGTACGTTTTGAATGTTTCCCAAATCGGTAAGGGAACCTTTCACCCTCCTCTTTTGAAAAGACATCTCTTGTTATGTCTTTTAATTTACATATTTTTATGTTGGGATATGTTATTTTATATCCTTATTGATTTAAATTTTTTGTCCAAGTGATTATATTCCCTTTTTATCTCTCATCAACTCATTTTCTGAATTTTGAAGTGATGTCGTTTGGCTGTCGAATTTTACCAAGGGAACTTTTTAACCCAATTTCGATTTCATTGGGTTCAACATGTAGTTATTGAATATGTCATCCTTTGAATATGTGTGAATGACCTTTTATTTTTCTACACTTAATATCCCCTTATATTGGGTGTATTTATATTTGTCACACATAATTTTGAGATTGATTTATCCTTAATTTAAGGATACCTTCTTTATAAGGGATTTCATCACATTTGACATTTCTATTGATACTTCATTATTGTTATAAACCAATTCACTATTATATGGTGTATATAATGTCATTTGGAATATTATATCATGAATCCATTTATTCTCATGATATTATAAAGTTCTGACTAAAGGTTATTCCTCAATTACTATATTCAATTGTCTCTAATTTTGGTAAAACCCCTTTAACCAAAATATCAGTTTAAATGTTTTAAATATTTGTTCTTATTAATATCAATGTTTTCAAAATGATTTTAAGGATTTATTTATATGGATATTAATGTTTTAAAATTTTAAAATATTCAAGGTGGTATGGGACACTTTGATTCAAAAATCTCTTTATTAAATCTTTTAAATGGTTTTGGAAATGGTTTCTTTTTGAATGGATTCATTATTTCAATATACTAAAATGTTATATTGTGATTGAAATGTGGAAATGTTATGTTTCCTTTATGCATGTTTTCTGTGATACGTTTATGTTATGGTTCTTGGGCATTGTTATGAAAACGGGTGGTTCCGTGATAAACTAAGGGTGGGTGAACCCGATATAGATCTCCAATGCATTGGGTAACGCAAAGGAGTGAAATGTTAAGGTTTCTCCGAAGAGATTTAGGGAATATACTGTGATGGGTATTCCAAATGTAACCATGAGGGTTACTCCCTACGTAAGAATGTTATGAATGCCTCAAGTTACCTTTTATGTCTTATGATTTCTATGATTTATTCATGATTTGATGAGGTATGTTAAAGTGCCTATGTTTTATGGGTAAAGTATTATTTCATTCTTATGTATATATGAACACATGTTTCCTTTCCATATTTTTTATAACCCTTACTGAGCTTTTTATGCTCATCCCAAGTTTTTTTGAAATGTTTTTCATAGGTCCAGGGAAAGGTACATGATATGATGATAGTGTCAAGGAAGTGTCAAAAAAAGAATCCATGCTTTATTTTTTAATATGTTGTCGTTAATGGGAAAAAATGAATACTATATTTTATGTAACCACTTTGTTTGAATGTGGAATGTAATGAATGTTTTATGATCTAATTCTCTGAAACTCTAAACCTGAAGATATCCTCAATGTGTAATCTTGTAATAACTCAAGATTAAGTAAGGTTTAAGGCTGGGGCCTTATATTGGAAATCATTGAGGGATAAGCAAAGGCCTCAACTTTTTGAAAACTCATTATTTTTAATCAAACTATTTGAGGACAAAAAGGTGTATAGTGGGGAGTTTTATCATACTAATGATTCCTTTTCAACGTGTGGTCTTATTTGATTTATTTATTTATTTGTATTAAATTTTTATTTTAGGGATTTTCATTAAAAAATTAGAGTTGTTAGAAAATAGTATGTGTTTCACGGGTTGTGAATAATTAGAAGTTACCATATAAGAACCATGTAGAATCCATGATAATATTAATATAGGGGTTTTACATGGTCAGTTCATGGTTACTAAAACCATGTAGCCTCTCTAGGAATTTGTGTAACTTGTTCTGGGGCTTAAGGGTGACCTACATGGTTGGCACGTGTTTTGGAAAATTGTTTTTCCATACTATGTTCTCTACCCAGGAACTTAATATTTATAAATTTACTAACTATCCATCATTAATATTCTAATATATCACCTTATATGTTTTATTAATCTAACATCCATCTCTCCCCTATGCATGATGTGTCCACCTCTCATCTACTTGGTGTGATTTTTGGTGTGGGTTTATATTGGTTTTTAAATAATCCCTCAAGTAAGCCTTGTATCATCCTTCCCTTTGGTCTTTCATCTTCTTTTTCCTTGATTTGTCTCTTACCCAAGGTGAAGGTGACCTGGGGATTGTGTTAGAAGAATATATTTGTGTTTATTCTGATCTTTTTGGTTTATTATTTCCTTTCTAGGGTCTCTCTTTTAATTTAAAAAAACTCAATCATAGGTGTGAGGTTTATCTTTGTTAAAGGTAGTTAGATTCATGGGAAAGTATTTCTTTATGAAAAAATTTGATTTTTATTATTTGAAAACAGAATATTGAATTATTTAATAAATTTTATTATATTTTTTATTTTTAAGGATGTTTTGATGATTGTTTTGAATGTTTAATTTCCATTTAAACATTAAATTGGATTTGAAAGGATTTTTTCATACATTTAATGTGGAAATTATTTTTGAATTATTGATGGAGATATATTTTATATGAAATGTGGTGTGTTTGAAATGGTTTATGAACATGGGAAATTGGGTTTCTAAGGGGGGAATACTAGTGTTAAGTATCCCTTTGGAAAATTCCACACTAACTAAACTTATTGTTCTTGTATTAATTTCATGGTGTTATAGACAGGCATCACTGCACCACTAGGCCATATCTCTAACTCCATAGTAGTAAGATGGTTGTGGTTTTGTGTGAAGGGAGTCTCTATGTCACTTGGACAAGGCATGACCTCCTTAGTGGTTTTTACCAACACATGGTCTAACCATTAGTTCACAAGTTGATATAAGGACCTTGTGTTCCCACATCCTTAGATTAATTTTGGTCTTTCCCATATTACTTCTCATATGGAATAACAAATTATCTATAGTATTGGTCTCCTTAAATGAATTTCATAAGCATGTTTATTATTTTCCTTCTCTAAATGATAAATAGTAACTATTATATACTTTATATCAAACTATAATTTTTCAAATTATTTATCATGGTATTTCTCATGAATAACTTAGTGGAATCCTATAGGAATATTTTTATCACACCCTACATACACCCAATGGGTGTATGTAGACATTATTTGGATATATTCAGGTAAATTCAAGGATCTACATGGAGGTAATGGATCTTCTTGCTGATGGACAATAGGTTGATTATGGTGACATGTTGGGGAACTAAGCCTCATGTAACACATATATAGGTAGCAGTTTGTGTTTACTTATTTTGGTATTTTTATGTACATTTTATATCCCACTCATCATCCCTCTCATTCTTTTGTGTTTTTTCTACCCTGAGTTGGTTACTTTTGGATTTTATTCATGTGTTTGATTTTTTCCCATCATTATTTACTTGATTTATTGATTTATATTGATTTTGTTGATGTTATACTATTAGATATATCTCACTTTAATCATATCATTCAATGTAAATGTCAATATTATGTCAGGTTTATGGAATGAACCTACTAATAGTTATTTTTTATACAAACCATTTCCAAATGAGTTCCATGATTCCCAAGAAATTATTATAGTTTTTGGGGGTCAAGAATTATATTTAGGCCTTACGGTATGCTTGATCAAGATCATACTTTAGGGGTGACTCTGTTAGGTTGATAATAAGAACTATTAGAATTAATATGCCTGATAGCATAGTGATATATCTTAATGATGTGAAGCATGTACCTGATCTGAAAATAAATATAATTTATTTGATTACTCTTGATACAAATGGGAAGAAGTAAACTGGTGAAGGGGGAGTTTTAAATTTTAGTAAGTGATCTCTTTTTATGATGAGTGGTAATACAAAATTTAGAAGGTTTTATATTATTCAAGGTTCAACATTTACTGGCGATGCAACTATTTCCACTCCTACTTTATCTGATGTTGATATTTACAAATTATGTAATATTAAACATGGGAATATGATTCAAAAATGAATCAATAAATTAATAAATATAGGTATTATTGAAGTTAAATATATGAAAAATATGGAATTTTGTGATCACTATATATTTGGGAAGCATAAAATAATTTGCTTCAAAAAGGGTACTCACAATTCGAACGGGACAATAGACTATAATCATTATAATATTTAGGGTCTAGATATATTTCCTTCTAAAGGTTATAGAAGCTATATTTTATCCCTTATTGATGATTTTTCTAATAATTTGTGGTTTTTCTTCTTGAAAAATAAAAATACAGTCTTTGAAATATTTACGCAAAATAAGATTATGATTGAAATGAAAAATGTGAATAAAGTGGAGGGTCTTTACATCTATAATGGCCTTGAATTTGTTTTTTATAATTTTCATTCATTTTACTGGGTATAAGTAATTTTTAGGTATTTCAAAATTCTTATAACACCATATGAAATGGGGTGGAAAATGCATGAATAGTATAATGATATAGAAGGTGTGATATATGCACTCTAACACTCAGTTATTCAAATAAATTGCTGATGAAGTTTGTAAAAAATACTTTAGAAGAGGTAGTTAATGTTACACATGAATCATAATCTAATTTTAAATATTTGGATTTCCATCTATTACTCATGTAGATATTGGAAAATTAGAACCCAGATCCAGAAAGTGTATCTATCTTGGTTGTAAATCATGGGTTAAATGATACAGGTTGTGGTGTCCAAAAAATGTTAAAGTTATTATTAGTAAGAATATAATATTTTATATAAATAACATTGTAAGTCCCTCACATTCTACTGTTTTGATAGAGAATAAATATTTCACCCATGTTGAAGTTGAGTTTTAGTCAGATTCTATACCAAATTCCTAATCTATCCAAATAGGTTTAATGTTCTCAAATTGGTTTCTTAGGACACTAAATGTGGTTATAGATGTTAGTTTGAATGAATCACCTATTAATTATTTGAATATGGTTAGTTGAAATGATTTAGATAGATGGATGTTGTCTATTTAAGAAGATATAAAGTCTCTCAAGATAAATTCTAAATGGTAGTTAATTTAATAACCTAACGGTGAGAAAGCGTTCTCCGAAAAATGGGTGTTCAAAAATAATGAAGGAATCCCACATGTTGAAGGAGAAAAATATAAATCATGGTTAGTGTAACACCCTTACCACATGCCACTCATCAGTTCCTGGGATGAGGGAATCATAAGACCTTAGGTATAACTGGTTATAAGCTAGATGTTGTTGACTAGAGGAGAGGGCCTAATAAATATAGTGGGGAGACTATTCTGCTAAATCATAGTCATAAAAATAGTATTAAAATAACTAAAAAACTATCACATAAATATTACAGTATCCATAAATAAAATAAAACAATGTTATGAAAAAGTACTATGTAGAATCATACAAGAATGCATACATTGTTCACCCAATCGAATGATCCCGAGAGAATAATAAACTAAAAATAAAATGCATGCACACAATCCATAATAAAATACTTGATACGCACACACCCTATTACTGAATACCCACTGAGATTCCCTAGATTTATCCACTATAGATCATGTGATAAACTTGAAATAAAACATAAGGTCTACTTGCGCACTAATATTTTCATGCAGGGTATGTGCATAAACTCAGTATGCTCTCTCCAAGCACCCCTAATATAAAACGTCATATATGTGTTCATTCATAAGAAGAAATAAATATAATAAAATTTTCAACAAATCATCATGTGATAACTAGGCCTTCATGAAACTCACCAAGTTAGTCATTCCTGTTGGGTCATCGGGTGATAACTAGGTCACCCTCTCACTATGTCGTGCCTAATTCAATTAAATTATAGAACCCAATCACCTTGTTCCACATGTTTCATCCCATACCCAAAGACTCAGGGTAGAGAATCACCAGGTCTCAATTGCTACTCAATAATAGTAGGTCCTTATTCCATGAATCTTAACCAACCCCTCTTGCTAAGAAGACCACATACCCATGACTGGACTAGTACCATATCACTCAAGGTAGGGTCCACACATCATGTCACTCATTACATTCCTACCATCAAATCCATGTCAAAACTATGGTTATACCTTCTTACAAAAGGGGTCATATATTCATCAAATCCAATATCTCATGTCAAACCATGGCCCATCTCATATATGGAAGTCATGCCATCTAATATTACATCACATTGTAATCGGTGCCCCATTTTCCCCATATTAGTCCACCCATTGATCCTTCACCACAATACATCACAACTAGGTCTAACTGGTATCATCACCTAGAGCTAGGGAGTTCCCTTCTTGGTATCCCTCACCATGATCCATGTTTTCATCTCTCCCCTACCACATATCAAATCATCTGATGCTAGGGGACTACCTCTCCCCAACTAAAAATTAATCACCTAGATCCATGGGTGTGTCTCTCCCTTCTAGGTATAACATCATCTAAAGTAATGGGTGTTGCTTTCCCCTAATAGAAATTCATCAATTGAAGCCAAGGTTGTGTCTCTCCCTACCATGTTTCACATCATATGGATCCATGGGGTGTGATTATTCTTTTCCATAAATCCATAACTTGGACTCTTTTGTTTGTCTCTCATAGACATGCATCACGTCATCAAAATAGAAACTCAAGCATGCACAAACAATCAGGGTTGCAACCCATCACACATATCACTATCTCAACATATCCAAACATATAACATAGTTAGGATATCATCTCATAGCATGCCTCATCAGGACAATGCACCACAATTCATCCCCCATCAAGGAGGATCTAACGATAGTAAAAGGGAGGGGGATTTGACCAATAAATAGACTCTCCTCAGCCCCTTCCCTATATAAAAAACCAAATTCCCCTGACCTAGAAAATATGGTATTTCCCCCACTAAATAATTCCCTAAAAAGGCCACATTGGTGATCTGATGGGCCTCATAAACTAGTTGTTTGTCCCAAGAAGCCAGTTGGGACGCTGGTCAGCCCACCGGCTGCCTGATGGCTGCTCTCCAACTAGATAGTAGAAGCTATAGTAGCTCAGACATCTCATACCTTCTCAAAATCATTCATTAATACCTTGTTCATAGACAAAATATATAACCCCATCAATAAAAATCCATTATTGGTGTTAAAACCCTCAAAATCCTAGTTTTATTCTTGGTTCTTAGAATAACCATCCCACAAATTGAAAAGATTCAAATTCACTTGGGAATGTCCATTTTGTAACTACGTGAGTCATTAATTCCACACCGCATAATGCTTATCATCTCTTAGAATCAGTTATAATACTTTAACCATGTTCCCAAACCTACATCGGTCATCAAATCACTGAGAACACACAATGATCCATCCCTAAATTCCAACCATGATTCGTCTAAAAAACTCCAAACACCAAGCCCATGTTCCCTAGTTTTCTTCAAAAAAGTTTGGTATGATCCCCCAACCACCTAAACTAAATCTTGAAGCACATCTCGTACATAGTCCCAACATCACCACATCTAACTCCACTCCAAACTACCAGTTGGACCTTCATCTGACATTTCTCAAAATTCATGGCTGCACCCACCAACATGGTACCTTAACACCCGATCATGACTCCTTAGAAATAGGATAAATAGTAACATTACCTAGTAATAAAAACAAAATTTTGAAACTTAATTTGAGTGTGTTTACATGATCATATCACCAATATTATGTTGTAGTATTCGTTCTCACACCATGAGCACCAATTCACCATCAATCCAACTCACACTCAGATTACCTTAAACCACCTTGATATCAATGAATCCACACCGAATCAACCCAACATCACACCTAAATTATGGATCCAACATCCCTAGATCCCTCAAATATTTCAGCCCCAAATTGAACCTTGATAGTGATTTTCAATGTGATTCACCTTCAGGAATCATGAAATGAAACATTTTTCCACCCCCCGAACCTTGTCATAACCCATGTTTTATCTCATGAATCACTCTCAGGTCCTACTAGAAACATCCTTAACTTAGTACTAACACACCAAATCATACCAACACTTCACATAAATCCTAAATCATTTATTTACCAATGAACCAAATATCATTGGAACATTCCACAAATCGGTACCCCCGTGTCAGCTCATCCAACCAATAACCAGTATGACCTCATCCACGACCCTTCTAATATGAAGGACATGTACCGTTAACTAATACAATTCTCCCAACAATATTAGTATCATTATCATCCCCCACTGAACTAAACATCAGATATCCTAATTCCCCAATCAATCTATTACCGAATTTAATGACTAGTCATGGATAACCCACTCTCACCTGATCACTAACTCCATAACACCAACTGTCGACCATTCCCATCTCACTAGGAAAGTCATCCTCAACATCATTGAATTTCATCCAAAATGAGTATCCTTCCATATAACTATCCAATGGTGTGATCCCCACTATATGGATTCTCTTACACCACTCCCCAATCACTAACCCAAATGGATCCCATCACCACACACTTTTTGATATTCCCAATCCATGATCTCTCATACCTAATAACACTTACCAAGGACAAAACCCCTAGATCAAAAAAAACCATAGTACCTTAATCTTTCATTGATGTCACATCTCACTATTGACTGAAATCTCCCACTTCACCAAACATTGTTCCTTCATGCTCGTGATCTTCTTACCAAACACACTTGTCACCACATTCCAAGAGAGAGACAGAACTGGACCCAAGACAACTCTATCTCTGATATAATTCTCTAGTTCATCTACAACCCAAACACTCTCAATCTATATACACATGGACTACTCATCAATTAGAAATGAAACAGGATACCACATGTGACCAACATGTATCTTCATCACAAATAGAGACTTTTGTGAAAAGGCTCACCAATTATCAGTCTCCTTCTTAAGGTGTATTAATTCACTAAGGACCCACTCAAAGGTTCTTACACAAAGGTTATTACGCATGTTCCTTTAAGTATCAACCAAACACAATGGCTACATGCTCCCAAGAAACCCAGTCACACAGTTGGAATGGTGATCTCAAGAGTCACATCTTAACAAACCAAGGCTCACAAGCCTAACACATTGACCATGTTATCACGTATGTTAATTCCATCAAGATAGGAGCACCATCAGTTCTCTTGTTAAAAATAAAATAATATCCCGTATGCAACGATTCTATTATGAAATCACCCACTACATGGGTATCTATTCAAAACGATTGAGTGTCTTCCTATATTATATCCCTCCTGAGTATGACAACCTAAGATCCCCACTAACTATCCAATTAAAAATATTTCTCCAAATCAAAAAGTTAGGAATCCACCAATACTACCCTAAAATCTTGAAATTAATTCCAAAAGAACCTATATTTTCCACATTATGATCCAAAATAATATTGATCGTGCCTCTGCTCAACCATCTAAGGGTTTCCACATCCATAGGGAATCTCATTCCTCATCTAATTACCTCTAAGGAATCCATTCCCTCATCAAGCATTCATGGGAGCATCAATGCCTAAAATGACCCACTAAGGGTGTCCATACATACCTTGATGAAGGGATTGTATTTCCACCATAGATGAACCACCCACTATAAGATCCACATGAACTACCATCAGAAGAAAATAAAAAAAAATACACACAATCAGGTATACGTCATGTGAGTCATATGTGCCTAGTATGATGCATGAACACTAAACTATTATCAATAGGAGAAAATAAAACCCACAAAAAACATCTTCGATAACATATCATATTAAATAAACATTTCAATCATAAAAAATTAAAATTAAGATAAGCCATCTAATCACTCTGGTAATGAGGACTTCCCACCAAAAAAGTTTCTTTAACTCACTATTCTGAGGTGTATCACAAGCTCCAATGCATTCATATACCACCTATCCACCATCTCCCCAAATAATGAATCAAAATTACATCCTTTTGATAACACTTTGTATCACCTTGTTCATTTTCCACTCATAAGTTCATGTCCTGAGGGTGTCATATAACCTTAGGTGTGCCTCTCTTTATTCTAGAGGGTACTAACTAGGATTGAAGGTTTAATCCATACAGTGGGGAGACTATTTCCTATAATTTCAATCATAAAAATAGTGTAAAATAAAAAAAATACATCACATAAATATAAAAGTGTGCATATGTCAATAAAAATATTTCTATGAAAATATGTACCATGTGAAATCATATGAGCATAAATATACTAAGCACCCACTAGGATGATCCCAAAACCAAAATAAACCCATAAAAATCATTTAAACTATCCCAATAACCATCAACGGGCCTCACACATCCTATCACCAAATACCCATTAAGCTACACCAACTCGATCCAATGCATGTCATGTGTTGAACCTAAATGAATACATAAGGACTATACACACACTGAGATACCCGTATAGGGTGTGATCATATACTAAGTAAAGTCTCTCAAAGAACCCCTAATATACATTTATATATATGTATGTATGCTTGAGGATATTTAAATAAAACAACATGATCCCAAAGTCTTTGTATGATAACTAGGGTTCCATGACACTCGATGAGTTAAACATGCCAGTAATGTCATTGGATGCTAACCAGGACACCCGGATACCCAACCATACTAGTTTTAGTGCTATGTCATAAATCAGTTGTCTCATGCCACACATGCCAGACTATACTCAATGAATTTTACTAAGGTATAACTACTTTTCAACCACAACACCCATAATGTAAGGTAATATACCATGAATCCCATCCAATTTCTCTATCATTTGTAAGGCCGCACATCCAATGCTAGACCACTACCATCTCACTCAGGGTAGGGTCTATCCATTATGATTGAAATCACTTGCATGTTATCCAATCCGTGTTAAACCTCCAGTCATTCCTTTCCACACAAGGGGAGATCATATCTAGATACTCTGACATCTCATGCCAAATTGGGGCTCATCTCATGTCTGGTGGTCCCATCATCTAATCCTATGTCATTTTGGAATAAATATACCATCTTTCCCACGGTATTCTCCCCACTAATCAAGCACCATAGTGTGTCACAACTGGGTCTAACCAATATCATCACTTGGACCCAAAATGTACCCTAAAAAGAATCGCTCAATGGATACAGGGATATGTCTCTCCCCTATCGATTATCGTAACATCTAGATCCATGATTGTTCCTCCCCTATTCCAAAAATCCATCACCTAGAGCTAGGGGTGTGTCTCTCCCTTCCTGGTATCATATCATATGGTGTTAGGGATGTGCCTCTCCTCTACCAAAATTCTATCACCCGAAGCCAGGGGTGTGTCTCTCCCTACTAAGGATCACATCATCTGGAGTTATAAGGTTTTCTTCTCTCTATCCAAAAAGATATCACCTGGATTTAGGGGTGAGACTCTTCGTTCATGGAATCACATCATTAAAACATGAACTCATGTGTGCACAAATAATTAGGGTCATAACCAATCACACATCACACCACCTCGTCGCATATATTCCATTCCCTTAGATGGGATCTCGTGTCATGTGATGCATCATCTCGCCCATCCGAACATCCATTGGTGTGATCCCCCATACCTATGCTTCTACGCCTTGTGATAAATCACTTTAAATATTGTTTTCCCTTTTATTTATTTTCAAATGGATTTAGAAGAAGTGACTTAAAATGAATAATACAAAATTACAACCTCAAATACAAATGATGAGTCACCACATATCTATGTTTCATTATTCATCTAAATTTTTACAGATTTATGAACCTCTAAAACAAATTAAAACACATTCAAATCCATTAAATGGTAACTAGAAAAATTATTTAATAGTTACTACATATTTTCTCAAGATAATAATGTCTTCAAAATTTAACTAACTCATTGTTAATCCTTATAAAAACATTTTTGAAAACATAGGGTGAGTAAAAAAATTGATCAGTAGGGGTTGTTAAAACAGACCACTTTTAAAATAATTGAAAACTCCTTGAAACCTTATCATCAAAACCGAATACATTTAATTTAATAAAATACTAGATTAATAAAAAAATAACTTTTTTTTTAAAAAAACATTAATGGTTTTTAGAAAAATAATTTTATGAAATTTATTTGAGAGTCATTAAACAAAACACTATAATACCCTTTGAAAGAAATATTTCAATTTTTTATATAGAATTAGAAAATAAATATTCTCGTTTCCTAAAAAATCATAATAATTTCCCATAAATTAATTCGGTGGTTTTTAGTAAAATGATTCACATGATTGGAAAAAAAAACCCTAAGGTGACCTGGAAAATTAAAGGTTATATAGGTCATGCAGGTCACTTGGTAGAAAAATTCACTTAAGATTTGAATTAACTCCCCATTCCTCATCAGTTTCAGAATTATGGGCTGCCATATTGTAATAGAATATTTTATACCATACTATTTTTTTATTTTAAAATAAATCTATATTAATAACATAAAACATAGAAATATATGTTTGGTTGGAAGTTAGAAAATTTACAAATGATGTTTTTTCTAAAATGGTTATTATTAAAGAAATGTCGACATGGGTCAGAATAAATTTAAATTCATAGAAATAATCCTTTAAAATTTTATCATAAAAATAACCATATAAATCAATGATAAAACTAGGGAATTTTTATATAATAATTCAAACATAAATTATTTCCATGACAATAAATTATTTTTTAAATGAAAAAATTCCTTTATAAAAATAATAAAAATGGAATATTATTAAATTAAAAAATTTATACAAAAAATTAAAATATTTGTAAGGAGTGGGGACTTCTTAAATATTATCCTCAAAAAAATTTCCTAAAAAAAAATTATTTCCAAAATAACATAGATAAAGAGCGTTTTGTTAAAATTAAAATTATATCTTTAAATTTTTAAATCCATTTTTCTATTAAAGAATATAATAATTTCAAAAAAAATTTAAAAACATCTTGGGTTTTTTTTGGGAATTATAATTATAATTTTAAAATAATTTTCCCCTTTATAAATAATTACATCTAATCCTTTTTAAAATAGGATTTATTATTTTAAAAATAATTTCCCTTATTGAAAAACACATAAAAATAGAAAATATTTTTTAAAAAATTTCTTCCCTGATAAATATGTTTTTGGAAACTTAATAAAAATATATTTTAGTTTTCATTAAAAATTACCTATTCATTCACACTATTTTAAAAATCCTTAAAAAATTTCAATAAAAGTTATTTTTTAAAAACATTTTTCCAATATAAAAAAAAATGTGTTTCATATTATTGAAATAGAAATTTATAATAAAAAATTTTAAAACATCAATATTTCACTTATGCATGAATTGATAACTTTAAAAGAACCCTTAAATAAACATGAAATAAGAATTAATTTTTAAAAATAAATAATTGTTCCTTAAAATTTTAAAATTATTATTTTTAAATAAATTATTCCTTGGAATATTTTTGAAACTAGAATCACACTAAGATTATCTCTTAAAATTTTCTGTAATTTGTAGGTCTTTCTCTTGAAGATAATCTTCTAAAAAACATTCTATTTTTATTTATATTAAACCCAAGCAAAGGGGGTCTTTATTTAGTGATAAATATATATATAAATATAATTATTTAGAGACTATTTGGAATTGTAGAGAAGGAGATTTAGTGACCAATAAATAAAAGCTGGTTTTTTGGATATTGTCTAAGATTGTAAATATTTTAAATGTGTAGAAATGAAATATTTCTTTAACCTAGAGAGAAATGTGTGTGTGTGTGTGTGTTTGTCTAAATCCCCATCCTTAAAACATTAAATAATCTTTAGTTTTTATTTAAGAATTAATTTTCTTAAATTTCAAGGATCTTTATGATTTAGATTTTTAGATAATTAAGCCATTCCTCTTACATAAAAATATCATTTAATTTAATGTAAACACTTTTAATAAGTATCCAATTTTCATATAATATAAAACCTAAAAAATGAAACAAGTTTTCCTTTCAAGATAAATATTCATGAATATTAACCTTAATTATTCTTTATTCTTACCCATCCTTAGACACTGTGAAGAAAATTAAAAAATATGAGATGAGTAAAAAAATATTACTAAGGGACATAAAAGTAAAAGATATATTATTACAATGAAAAACATGAAAACCCATAAAATTTTTAATTTTATCACAATATTCATTGATTGTATGAAATAAATCATAACCATATGAAAAAAAACTTTTTATATAAAGAATATCTTTAAAACCCATAGAAAGAAAATAGAAAATCTTGTAGGAAACTATGAGAATTATATTCATACAAATGTGTTAGAAGTATCTGGATCCTAGTTAAATCCATTGGATAAACCTCCCGGAGTAACTCCCTTATTCTATCCATTGAAGATTAGTAACATTACCGATTGTATTGGAGATCCATATCAGGCACACTAGTTGTATAAAATGTATCAGGTTCACCCATTTTATATTCTTTATTGGGATCACTTATCATAATCTATAATGATCAAGTACCATATCAAAAACAAACAAAAATTATGATTTCACTTTTTCATCATAAAAATATTTCAAAACTCAATTAAACCCATATGAAACACATTTTTTTATATTTGAATACCCTTACCATTTTAAATCCCATTTTCAAGACAAAATTACCCCCAAATAGAGGGAAGAAGTGTTTTTCAATGAAGAAAACATAGAATCTTATAAAGAAATAAAAACATCAAATAAAATTTTAAATTTAATTAAAATACATTGACATCATATATGTTAAAATAGAATATTACTTTTCCTTTAATAAATAAAGTCAAAATTTTAATTAAAAATAATGTAAAAAGATTTATTTTTCAAATGTTTTTTAAGAAATTAAAAAGATACATAAAATGGAATTTATAATTAATTTATGTATATATAAATACATCCATAAAATAATTTTAATAATATGTACATATAATAAAAATGTATATAAAATAAATCTTTTAAACATTTAAAATGCGGTTTTAAGTTATAGAGTCCCTTACCTTGAGTCTGACACATCACTTACATTATTTATCTTAATTAATAATAAAATTTTGTTAATTATTTAAATAAATAATAAAAAATTTCAATTTCATTATTCCTTTTATTTTATGTATTACCATGTTATACTGAATTACTTAATCAATTATATTCACAACAAACATTTTTATGATATTCAGCTCATGTGTCCAAATTTAAAATGGTTAGTTCATTATTGTCAAAGAGGTCATTATTAAAGCACATCCATAATAATAATAAGAAAATAATTAAAATTTTTATACATTAATTATAATTTTAAAACCAACTATGAATATGGTTATGAAAAATTAATTGTCTTTCAATCATAGAGACGATATGTTGTAAAAAGTTATGAATAACTTTTCCATTTTTCAATAAATATGATGGAAAGAAGGTAAGTATTATTTTATCTTTAAAATTTATTATAATATAAAAGATATTATATTATTTAGTTAAATACACTTATTTATATAATTCATATGATGTGTTCATGAAAACAAATCACAACGCACCATGGAGGTGGTAATACACACGTATGAAAGAATGGCATTATCATTATTCAATGGATTGAAAGATAAGAAATTAGATGATATGTTATCATTAATGAATCAGAAATATGGAATTAATATCATATAAACACATTAAATACATCATTATATACATCTATAATATGTTTTTATGGATAAATAATTACATCTATTCACGACGCTGTAATGAATCATATATAAGAACAATAAATTTATTTCCCATTTAATTGAATAAGGAGGTGAATATTGGATAAGTCATTAATATAAAAACATCTCAATATGTGGAAGATAATTGTGTTATTATTTTTTCATGTTTGAAGAATATATTAAAGAGGTATAAGATGAAATAAAACTAAAACATTCGGTTAAAAACTATACCTCTTCTTCAGAAAACCTTTTTTTCATTACACTTTAAGCATTGCAAGGTTGGTATTATGCCCAAAATAATACATATAGAATGTTTGGAGATATTATAGAAGGTATATTTGTAGTTCTTAACTAAGATATATTTATTAAATGGTGTGAGGAGGATATGAGAGAAGGTTAATTTTTTTAAGTTAGGGCAGGGGTATTCTTGGAATTTATTAATGTATTAAATTAAAATAAGTTAAATTTCATGTCAAAGTGGGAAAATATATACAATTATAATTAATGATGATTATTTTTCTAAATAATATCATAAAATAAAAATTTTATAATATTTGATTATTTTTTCATCCTTATCTCTTTTTAACCCATTTTAACCCTTTTGATCATTGCGGTGATTTCAGATTTTTTTCTATTTAGGGGTCATTATATTTAATATAAAAGGAAAATTGACCCATAAATTTACTATTTTTTATATTTTAAACCATATCCTATTCAATTTTATGAATATATTATTTTTCAAAAAAATTAAATCATTTTAAAAAAATATTTTTTATTATAAAATAACATTAATGTATTTTTTGAACTATTCATTTACTTTGAATTAAATGAAAATAAAATAAAAATGGAGTTTAAATATAAACTTTTTAAAATATACCTAATATGTTATTTTTTTCTAAAAATTCATAGGAAACTTTAACTCACCCATAAAATAATTCTTTTCGATTTTATAAAATCATTTACTTGGTTTTTCTACTGCTTGCACAAGCACTATGTTAGAATTGCATAAGAATTTAAGGTAATTATAAAGTTACTAAAAATTAGAAATAAATTAACGATATAAAAATAACTTATTTATTATCAAATAAAATTTTGTATTTATCCATAACTTATCTTTATCCATATGTGAACATATAAGAGGAATTTGAAAGCAATAGAGTGACATTTTATATATATTTTTACTTACGATAATATAAAGGAAAACATCAAAGATAAAAGTAAAAAAATGGTCACATTTTTGAAGTTTGTAAGATTATGGATGAAATTTACTCATAAAATAAAACAAATTATGTGTTTGAATGAATTTTCAGCCTTACCATGTTATTTTTAACCCTTATTAAATAATTTTACCTTTAGTGGGTAATAAAAATTTATTATGGTTACTATTCAAAATGATCAAAAATAAAAGGGGACAATTTACCAAATTTTTACCTCATAATTACAAATATTTAATAAATATTTAAATATTAAATTTCTATAAGTGGAAAATTTTTAATTTGAAACTAAACCCACAAAATGTGACAAAAAATGGTTTTTTAGAAAAATGCCTTTTAAGTATAAAATAGTTTTTATACCAATTTTTAGTATAAATTTATTCAAAAGACCATAACTAGATTTTTTCAATCAAAATTATATAATGAAATTTTATGAAAATCCAAAATTGAATTTTTATTTCTATATACTAGAAAAGAAAATACACTTTATAATAAAAATAAATTTTTCACTATTCATTGATAAATCAAACTTTTCATAAAATTTTAATAAAATCGTCTTGATATAATTTTGAAATGATGAATTCAACAGTGAGATTTATTTTTACAAATTAATATTCTATAATTTGAAAATTTTTCTTTTAAATAAAACCATATAATGCATGAAACCCCAATTTGGTTAGAAATAAATCTTTTCCATTTTGATTAAAAAAATACCTAATATTCTTATAATGAAAATTACTTTATAAAATCTAATTAATGAGTGTTAATAAAGAAGTAAAATGATTTATCTTAACATTACCGAAGTTATTACATTATTTCCCCATTTTTTAAACTATATCCACATTACTTTTTCCATCACTTAAACAAGTGGGGATATTTTTCCTTCATTACTTTTTCTAAATCTCATGTTTCTTCTTTAACCATATGGGTTTTCCATAAATACATAATTTAATGAATCACATTATTACATAACACATTCTATTTATGTTCAATAATCTAAATAGTCTATTCCTTACAATAAAGTTTTTCTTCTAATTGAACTCATTTGGGGATCAAAACATGATATTCATCTGGAACATATTTTCTTAAAAACCAAAAATAAAATACATCATGTACTTGAGATAAACTTGGAGGCAATTACACTCAGTGATAAAATAACCCGACTTTCTCTAGTATTTTATACATCCCAATGAACTACATACTTAGCTTCCTTTTTACCAAAACAGATAACACTTTTCTGTAGAGATACTTTTTGAAAAACATGATTGCTTGCCTCAAACGAAAGATATTTCCTCTGGCTAACCACATAAACTTTCTTCTTTCTCTGAGTCTTTTATTATATATTGTTGAATAATTATCACCTTATTAACCATTTAATATATATCCTATAGTCCTAGTAAAGTTTTTTAACCTACTTCATCCAAACAAGATTGTGTTTCACACTATATCCCATATAATTCCTCAAAAGTATCCATCTGTATACTAGAATGTCAATTGTTATTATATGAAAATTAAATAAATTAAATATGATGATCTCAACTTGTGTGGTAATCCATTGAACAATAATTAATTATTTCTTCCAAATTCTAAATCATTCACTTAGAATTTTCATCATATTTAGGATGAAATGATATACTGAAATTTAATTAAGTACTAAATTAATTCTAAAGGCCTTTTCATAAATTATAAGTAAACATGGGATCACGGTTTAATACAATGGAGAGAGGAAATATATATAAATAAGCTATATCTTTGAGGTACATCTATGAAAGTTCATTTAAATACAAAGTATCTCAAATATCAATGAAATGTTCATATTTAATTTGTAAATCAACAATAACCAAAATCGTATTATTATCATGAGATTTATTTAGAAATCACACCATATTTTCCAATTCCACAATAGTATTAGAAAAGGATAAAGAATCCAATTATGTAATTGTTGTTTGTATTTAACCTATTTTAAATCCAAACATTTCATATTAAAATTATAAATATCTCTTTTAAATCCATCCCACTGGTAATATTCTTAAAGGTCTTTGTATATATTAGTGCTTCAAGGAAGAATGGAAAAAAGGGGAAATATGAGCTTCCCTCAACAATTCCCTCTTCAACTAGGAATCAAAAGGCACGTATAATTTTATTTCTAATCAGATAAGACCTTCTTTGTAAACATTAAACTTTATAAACTTATTCTTGTTAACATATTCTACATTTTCCAGTAAAACATTGTCATCCTTTCATTCTTTCATAATTCTTTTTTATAGAGATGATTAAACTAACACCTAAAAGAAAATATAATAAGTTCATATATGTATAATTTCTAGTAAAAATCCATCTAATAATTATCTAATGTTTTATTTTCAAAACATAACATGGTTAATGTTTCATTAATTTTATTACTCAAAACATTGGCTACTGTGTTTGGTTTTCCATGATGGTAATGAATCGTGCAATCATAATCTTTTATCAGTTTCAATTACCTTTTCTACATCATGTTCAACTGTTTCTAATTGAATATATACTTTAAGATTTTTTATCTATATATATTTCAAACATTACTCTATATAAATTATGCCTCAAAATTATTAAAGTAGAAACCATTGTAGCTAATTCCATATCATTTGTAGGATAATTTCACTCATGAGGTTTCAGTTGATGTGAAGAATAAGAAAGTACTTGATCATTCTATACTACAAAGAAACCAATTCTTTTCAACAAAGCAATATTGTTGATGAAAAATTCACTATTTATATAGGGAAAGGAAAAAACAAGATCATTTACTAATCTTATTTTCAGCTTCTGGAAATAATAATCACACCTTTTCATCCAGATGAATTCAAATCCTTTTCTAATTATCTTATTTTATGGGATAGATAACCAAGAAAATGTTTTAATATTCCACAATTAATAACACAATAATCCAAGAAAAATATGAATCTCTATTACACTTCAAGGTCTTGGACACTCTTTAACTAATTTTTTTAGAAGGTTCAATATTTATGCCATCTTAAGAAACAATATAGCTGAGGAAAGAAATTTGATTCAACCAAAACATTCACTTACTAAATATTTTATATAACTTATTTTCCTTAAATATTTTAAACTAATATATAGGTATATTTCATGATCCTAAAGAATTTTATAATATAACCATATATCATTAATAAACACAACTACAAACTTATCTAAATAGACATGGAAAACTCTATTCATAAGTAATATGAATGGATCTGGTGAATTAGACTACCCAAAGGGAATACAAATAAACTCATTATGCCCATATCTAGTTTGAAATGTTTTCTTCACAATATTTTTCTCCTTTACCTTCAACTGATGGTATCCTGACCTAAGATAAATTCTCAAAAAATACTACACTCCCTAGGGCAGATATAACAAATCATTGATATAATGAAAATGATACTTTTTAATAACTATAATGTTATCCAAGTATTTATAATCAATGAAAAGTCTCATTAAACCATCATTCATTTTAGAAAATAAAATAAGATCACCCCATGGTGAAGTTCTAGGATGATTTTAACCTTTCTCTTGAAACACCTACAACTACTTTTTCAATTAATGAAGTTCTACTTGAGACGTTGAAAAAGGGGGTTCTAAAATTTGATTAGAGTTAAGAAAAAAGCTAACAATAAACTCAACTTCCCAATCAGGTATAATACTAGGAAAATCATTATGAAACACATCTAGATATTAAATCAATATAGGGGCATCACTAATATGAAAAATATATCTCTTCTCAATAATAAGTTCAAGATAAATCTCATTTCCATATTTTTATTGTTTCTTATCTTATTGATATGTCATCAAAGGTATGAATTCATTATTTAATTAAAACTAAAACTCATTATAAAAACAACTTATTATCTCAGAAATCTATTTTAGTATGGTAAATAAAAATTACATCAAAACCTAGAATAACATTAGACTCTATAAGGGGTAATAAAATAAGGTTTTTAGGTAAATACTTCCAACAAACAACAATAAGAAGATTATTATAATTTATTTTTTCCGAAATACATCCCCCATTTGTTTTTCCAAAAAATTGGATTCATTTCTTAAGGTTAAATTTCAAATTTATCAAAAAAAATCTCAGAAATGAAATGTGTGTAGACCATTAATCAAAAAGGACATTGGCATAATTTGAATAAAAAATTAATGTACCAAACACTACATCATTGTATGCACTTACATATTTCAAAATAGTCACAAAGAATTTATCCACACTATTATATTTCTGATCTTGATGACTTCGATCCTTTATTTCTATCTTTGGAAAGGTACTCACATAATAACCCATCTCATTATAGTTAAAGAATCTCATTGTCATCTTTTAATTATTTTTCTTATCATTTTCTTTGTTGTCACAAGCCACATATCCAAACAGTAAAAATTAAAAACACTTCCTATATTTTATAATAATTTCTCCAGGGTAATTTTTACCAAACTTACTAAAATATGGAAACTTGGTTTTCTTACCTTCTAATTTCATTGATAGATTCTTCCCCATTGTCTACCATCTGACCCTTTTCTTCTAAATATTGTCATAGAATACATTATCATAGACAAACTCCATTTCTACCTTCTAGTCACATCAAACAAATTTATGGTAACTTTTGAATTCATAGTAATCCAATGCCCTTCAATATCTTGGCTTCAATCCTGAGTAAAATTGATTAATTTTACTATTAAGATCTACGATAAAATTTGGTGCATACCTTTCCACTCATTTGAATTTTTCTTCATGTACAGCCACTGAATCTTCCTCTTTCCTCAATTCCAATAATTGTTTCTCTATTATGATCCAAATATCCTTAGGGAAATATTTCCCTAGGAAAATATTTTTAAATGTATCTCATTACATGGCATCAAGCTCTTCTCTATATTTGTTATTTTTATCAATGACCTCTATCAATCATCTTTACCTTTAGAAAGATAAATTACTAGAATTTACATTTAATGTTTTGAATATCCCATTACATTGAATATATATTCTATAGAATTGATCTATCCTTTATCTATCACTCGATCAGTGGTTCCACCAAAATTTCAAGGGTGTTATTTCATATAACGATCAAATATCGACAAGTTTCTTTGTGGTAAATATGATTTCTATCTAACATGGATACCACCACCATTTATATCTTGTTTCAACTAATCCATCATAACAATAAACTATTTTTTTCTTATTCAAACCATTCCATGTTGATTCTTTATATGGATATTTTCCACTTGGTTCCTTCCTATAATAGTTTCCATGTTTCCTCTGTAGAAAAAAATTCTTAATGGACATAGTTTAGATGAAGAAACATGGTAATATTCAAATTAAATATCATGATAACCATAAATTATAATATATTAAGGGTTATTACTTCCATTATACAAACCTCTGATGTTATATAAAACTTTTCTATAATACCAACTATAAATACGTAACCATAAAACATTACAAAATATTGAGTTTTTAGTCAATAATAAACTTTATTGCATCTTGAGTATATTTATGATTTAGAGTTTTAAATAATTAGGTCATAACTCATATATAACAAAAACATATAATAAAAAGTTTACACATCTACTCAGTATACATTTTTTCCAAAATATAAATCTTTTAAAATAAAACATGATTTATTTTCATGAAAAATAATCATGACTTAAAACATGACTTCTTTTGTATTCTTACTCATCCTTAAACCCTATAAAACATATAAAAATGTGGGATGATCCCAAAAAGCTCTGTAAGGGATATAAAATTAAGAAATCTGTTAGTCCAATGAAAAATATGAAGACCCATAAAATGTTTAACTTTATCACAAGATTCATTGACTGTATAAAATAAATCATAACCACAAAAAATGAACTTTTTTCTCAGAAAACCATTAAAACTCATAGAAGGAAAATAAAAAACCTTATAGGAATCTTATAGCTCTATATTTATAAACCTTTGTCAGAAATAACCAGATCCTAGTTTGTAGCATCCAGCCCATACTCACTAGCTTGAGGAGGGATGGGGGAACTACTAAGCCTTATGTAACATCCCCAAGAAACCAAATGCTAGAAATAAAATTCAAGGGACTCAAAAACATTTAGGGGTTGATTTTACATTTGAAATAAAAAACATTCAAACCACAAGATAATAACCAAACAAAAAACCATATATGAGTAAAATCATAAACCAAAATACAAACTCAAGAGGACCAAAAAGTACACAAAACTATAAGGTGAAAAAAACTAGAAACACCCCACCCACTCCAATATCCAAATCCACGTGCCAATACATGGTATAAAGAATCATCACAAAAGAACAGAGATACCTTTCATTTACCTAGGTCTTGATATATGATATCTATAAATTCACTAATTATCCCAAGCAAGGGGTGAGTATAAAACTCAGTAGGATATCCCCAATGACATCTCAACTCATTCCACTTGGAAAAAACTTGTTAGAATAATTTTTTTAATAGTTATAAACAATAAAAATAGTTTATAATAAATCCATAAAAAGAATTCCATGGAAGGTGATAAAAAATCAAAAAACCTTTTTACATACATTTGTTATGACTATAACCATATCTCCACAAAGACCATGAATACCCATGTGATAGTTCAAATCTCATGAGTGGTCTATTTTTGATCTACTAATTCTTCACAGGGTAACCAATACTAGGTTCCCCAATGGTACATGCCCCTTCCACATAGTTACATTTAATGAAAAATGAACTCACAACAACCATGTATGACATGTTTTATGTAAAAACATTCCCCAGAAAATTATTTCTTTAAAAAATATCTCTATACCAATTCCATGCATCAACAAAAAACCATAATTTTAAAATCAACATTTTAAAATCATAAACCAATGGTGTTTTCTGAAATCCAACTGATTTCCCCAAAATTTCCAAATCCAATACCAAATCAGTATTTTCACTAATAACTACTCAAGTATTTCAGCACAATTTACATCAAATAATTTAATTAAAACTATAAATTCATGGTCTAAATCATGTGGAGTCAAGATACAATCCAACTATATCACAACAGTTGGTGAAAATGAAGAACGGAACAACCAAACATCAAGATCTGTTCACAACGCACATTCCCTTCACTAGATCCAATAATATTTCAACATAAAATCATTAATAAAACATAGATATATCCCTTATGGACTAGATATATGGTTTTGAGAGATATAATAACCATATATCTAAGAATAATGAAAAAGAAAAAGCACTTTCCAATGAATTTGGGCTCCAATGCACTTATATTTGCCTATAAATCACTCTCGGAATGAAGGGGGTCATATTTAAGGCCTAGGGAGAAAAATGAATTCAAGTTATATGGAGATTAGGGGAAAACTAAGGGATTAATGGGTTAATTCATATTACATCAACTTTCTAAGGAGGAAAAAATATACGTCTCATGGTTAAGATGCATGGTTTTTCAATCAATGTGCCAACCTTGCAGTGATGTTATCTTAATACCGAACCTCGCATGGTTGGATGAAATTATTAGACAAACTGTTTTCCAAAAATGAATTTCCATATATTTTTAGAATCATGGTTTCTCCTATGAATTTAAATTATTTTTATAAATTGTGTGCCTTCCTAGTATCCATTTTCTTCCCTTTCACGATGTCCTAGATATGATTCGGGTTTTCCTGGAGATTCCTCATGGTTTCTACTAACCACACACAAACTATGAACCTCCAAAAAAGCCTCTAAAACATATTAAAACCCCTAAAAACCTCTTAAAACATAACGTGAACATTATATAGAATCAAAATAAATTAATAAAGGTTAATGTACCTAAAATTGGGGGTGTTATTTTCTACCCACTATTTTCCTTTCCATCCTAGGAAAGTAGAAAACACTTGATACCCTAAAAAAGTTTGGTCCTTTACTCTACCATTTCCTTCCCATGCTCCCACATTTCTTCATGAATTTAACCATCCTTAAATGAAACCCACACTAGAATGATTATTTTCCCATGTAATATCTTTTATTTCCTTTCCAAAATCAATATTGACACATGAATCAACAAAAAATCCGGCTCTAGGTCAACGTGATACCGTCAAATCACATGGTCTGGATTAGGTTGGAACTTCTTCAACTGAGATACATGAAAAATATTGTGCACAAAACTGAACCTTAGTGGAAAATACAATCGATATTCCACCTCACCAACTCGGTCGGGTATCTCAAAAGGGACCATTTATCTGGGAGATAACTTTCTATTCTTGCCAATATGAAGATTCCCAAGTCTTAGATAGATTCTCCATAACACATTATCAGTCAACTCAGTTGAAGATGGTTATTGATTATGATCAATATAGAATTTATGACAACTATAATCCACCTCCATTCTCTTTCGGATCAACTAAATCTTCTTTATTGTCTATTCCACAAGGTATTGCCCAATTAGTGAATTCTCACCGATTTCCACTCAATAAAGTTGAGAACAAAAATGACACCCATATAATTCTTCAAAAGGATCCATATGTATTGATTATTGATTACTATTACTATATAAGATCTCCACTAATGGTAAATGATCCTCCAATTAACCCCCAAAATAAATTAAACAATCCCTAATAATTTCCTCCAGTGTTTATATTGTCCATTCAAATTGTCCATCCATTTGGGGATTATAAGATGTACTCATAGTCATCTGTGTTCCAGGGCATTGCTGTAAGGATTTCTAAAAACATGTCATAAAACTTGGGTCCATGCCTGATACATTCAAGACTGGAACACCTTGAAACATTACAATTTCTCAAATATAGATTTTATAAAGGTCTAACACTAAATAAGTTTCATGAATAGGGATGAAATTAGATGAATTCTGTAGCCAATATATAATTACACATATAAAATAATGTTTCCTAACCATACTTTATATATTTGTTTTGAAATCCATGGATATTTATTCCTATTTAGATATGGTAATTGATAATGACTGTGACATACATATAGTTTTTTGGTGCTCTTCCTTGACTTTTTTATATGTGGGGAATCTCGAGACATACTCCACCAAATACCATTTCATGTCCAACCACCAAACTACACTTTAAATGATTTTTAAATTTCTAAATCCCATGTTTAAGAGACCATATTGAATGGTGGTAGGTACAAAAAATCTTTTCAAGACAAGTCAAAGGTATACCCATCAAATCTCCAAAATGAAACACTAAATTCCTAACTCACTTCCATCCATAAATGTTCTCCCCACCATTTATTTTTGACTTCATAGAAAAAAATTCATGATCAGATTTTTGAAACATTCTAACTTTATCAACCAAATTAGAAACAAACAAAACAAGAAAGAGAACAAAAATACTACCTTGGTCTGAACATTCTAGATTCATTTCCACTATAACTGAAATTTCATTCCACTGGTTAGAAACCTCTTTATCCAACTGATTATATGAATTCTTTGTTAATACATCCACCACAGAGTTCCCTTTACCTAGTTGAAATATTTATTTGAATCCAGTCATATGTAGATACTCCATCCATATATGTATCCTTAAATTCAAATATCTTTATGATAAAAGTTGTTTCAAACTCTTATAATTCATAAAAACTTTTAATTTCTAACAAAAGAGGTAATGACACCATGTTTTCAAAGAATGTACCAAATAAGATAATTTAAAATCATGTGATGGGTAGTTATTCTAATGTAACCGTAATTTTCATGAACGATAAGTAGCAACATGATCTCTCTACATGAGAAAACATCCCAACCCAGATCCCTATGAAACAAAATAGACTACACAGCCTTGTCAAAACTTTAAAAATATGAGGATAGAAGTTGATGTATGTCTAACGTTAAGGTACTGAAAGGATTTTCAACATTGATAATTATATTTTAACAAAATTTATTTCCTTTTCAAAGGTATCGTTGGTGATACCAAACATGGAAAATCTTGCACAAAACATATTCATTATCATAATAAGAAAAAAATTACATATCTCAAAGACATTTTTTGGTGGTTTCAAAGAGATAGCACCTTATATTTTATTTGGATCTATAGAAATTCATTTTTCAGAAATTAAATGTTCATGTAAATGTACCTCTTGTATCCATAAATCAGATTTCGATAACTTCGAATATAGATGATGTTCCCACAAGATACCCAACACTATCATTAAGTGCTGCTCGTGATTTGATTATTTATTAGAATACACTTGTATATCATCAATAAACACCACAAAAAAGAAGTCCAAGTACCTATTAAATTTTTTATTCATCAATTTAATAAATACATTTTGTGTTTTCATAAGACCAAACGGAATAATATTATATTCATAATGGAGATATCTTCTTCTAAAATATATCTTCAAAATATCTTCCTTTTTAACTCACAATTAGTGATACCTACATTGTATGTATATTTTAGAGAACTACTATGATCCCCTCAATTGATCAAATGAATCATAAATGTGTGGAAGAGGATACTAATTATTTATTTAAACATGGTTAATCTTATGATAATCCACAAAAATCCTAATATTTCCATCCACATTATTTAAAAATAGAATTAGTGCTTCCCATGAAGATGTACACGGTCGAATGAACCCTTTCCTTTCTAAATAATCCAATTAAACTGTTAATTACCTCAATTATATTAGTTCCATCGAATAAGATTTAATTGAGATATGAATAGTCCCTAGTGGGAGATCAATCATTAACTTCACTTCTCTTTTCAGGTGGAAATCCTAAGAAATTGTTGGGGAAAACATTAACAAACTGATCAGGAATTGTTTGAAAATATTTATTCCAATATCATCCACATATTACAAGATAAGCACTTCCAACTAATAATAAATGTTTCTAAACACGTATTCCAAAAGGACTTCTTTACTAGACATTACTCCCTTATCTTCTCTAAAGAGATTGTGAATTCCCCCAAAATATGTGAAACTAACTTTTTGGGCATAACAGTCGATGTGATAATTAACTGATGCCAACTAATCCATACCAAGAATTAATTCATGTACATCCATATCAAGAATATAGAATTTCCATATCAACCTAACCACATATTTAGTTATAGTAAAAGCTTTAAACATAATTTCTGAACACTCTCTTTGGCCAAGAGGAGTTCGCAATTTTAAAATAGAATGTTTCATCTCAATAGACAAACCCATTTTATCAAAAACATGACAAGAAATAAATAAGTGGGCATGACCACATCTAAAAAATATTGGATAATGGTAGATTTAAAAATGAATCATACCTATCACCATCTAAGGACTATATTTATAATCCAAAATCATTTTCTTGTCTCCATATAATTTATTACTCATTTTACTTTTCTGTTTGTTATCCTTTTGATATTACAATAGTCGAGGAGTCATTATGCTTCTAGAATCACCTTGGCTCACACTATTATGATTGTGAGAATTATTTTGCTTCACTAATCCAATCAAAGAATATGATTCCTTATAATCATGAGATGTGTCTCTAGTATCCAACCTTGGAGAATTGTGACAATAGAATTGATCATGTCCCATAAGGTTGTAATTGTGAAACCTCTAGGTTGTGTCGTACAATCTCACATAATAAGGCCGAAAAAACTTCACTTAAAACATATCAACTTACTTTTTGGTCAAGGTGGAATTTTTACTAATCCCATGGTCTGATTATGAGGTGTCCCACCACTCTAGAAATAATTTCCCCTCTTCTCATTCTTCCTAGAATTATAGTTCCCACATATTCCAATAGGAATAAACATGATCCCTCCAACCATATTTCCTGATATATCCCTTTATTCGATTGTCAATATGTTGACCATCTATGTGTAATTTGTAAAACAAAGCATGGAAATTTTTGAGAGAATATCTAGTCATATTCAAGACTCAAAAATGTGTTTCTTCATGTATGCACTTACATAAAATTCAAGGAAAAAGTGTAAAAAATCATAAATTTTTCCACATATTTGGTCACCAAGATGTTATCCTACTTCAAACTAAAGAATTATATTTTTGTATAAATCTAAATGTTTTGAGGACATAATTTCTTGTTATATAGTTCTTCAAAAATCCTCTCTTGTCATGCCTTGATCCAATTTATCCTGAAAATCTAATTCCCACCACTAGTGTGAAAGATCATTCAACATATTAATTTTCAACTTCACATTTAGGTATGTTCATGTCCCAAGTAAATTAAAGATTCAATTCATCCTATTTAATAATACATCTTCTTTTTCGGTCTCAGAATCCCCCATAAATATGGGTGGATTTTTCTTTTAGAAATAAACAGAATGGTTCGGTTGTCATTTTTCATTATTCCTATTAAACATATCCATGGCATTGAAATGCTATAAAATTCTTTGAACTATTTTATGGTTCACCTTTAGCATAGCTGCAACCACATTCTCAGTGGAATCTTTTTACTAGTTTCTACAACACCTACTTGATTACATTAACTATAACTAGAAAAAAACACTACTTAATCTCACTCATAAGAAACTGAAGACATGGAAATTTCAATTCACCAAATCAACACATATTACAACATAACTACCCAAAATTCAACCATTTTCATCATTTTAATCATTTTTGAAAATATTACAAAAATTCCTCTTCAAATTAACCAATTTCACTACATTCCCAAATCAATAATTTTTTCCATTTCATAAACTATTTTAATCAAAGTAAAAAATAAATCATATTGGGAAGTATTACTATCAATTCATGGAATGAAACTCTCATCTTTTAAACCCATGATAATAACCAAATAATAAAACATAACATAGTACAATAGGAAAACAAAAACATACTCAAGAGGATAAAAATGGAAAATAAAACTCAAAACTCCAAAGTGAAAAAAACTAGATACACCCCAACCACTACAAGTTCCAAATCCACATGCCAAGCCATGGTATCAATAATAATTACTATGGAACTGAGATACTTTTCTTTTTTCTATGTCATGATATATGGAATCTATAAAACCACCAAAGTTCCCAAACAGAGGGTGAGTATAAAACATAGTTGTATTTACCCAATGTCTTCCCAACTCATACCACTAAGAAAAACGTATTAGAAAAATTTATTAATCATTTATAAATAGTAAGTAAACAGTTTATAATAAGTCCATAAAAAATTTTCTATGGAAATTTATAATAAAACATAAAACATTTTTACAATCATTTGGTATACCCATAACCGTATTTAAAAACACACCATGCATGCCAAGGGGATAGTTCCATACTCATGATATGTTTCTCATCTATCTACCATGTTTTGTTAAGGTAACCAATACCAGATGCCCTGATTGTACATGTCACATCCACGGGATCATGTATAATGAAAATAAAATCACACCAACCATGTATTCCAGATTTCATTTAAAACCATTAGACAAAACTTTATTTATTTAAATCATTTCCACATAACAATTCCATCCATAAAAACAAAACCATAATTTTAAAATCAATATTTTGAAATCCTAAACCAATGCTGTTTTCTGAAATCTAGCCAATTCTAACACAATTTCCAAATCCAATACCAAATTGGGATTTTCAAAAATAACCACTTAAGGATATCACCATAATTTCAATAAAAATATTTAACTAAAAATAATCCTTTAATTTTTAAATCTAGTGGAGTTGATTGAGAAGACACATACCTCACAAAAATTAGTGAAAATATTGAATGACACAACAAAACATTATGATATGATTAGGCCACGTGGTTTTTTAAATAGCGCACCAACTATGTGGTTCTACTATCTTAAGTCTATACCGCACATGGTTGGCCCACACAGTTAGACAAATAATGCACCAATCATGCATTTCCATCTATTTCAAGAAGCATGGTTTCTTGTATGAATCTTTAAAGTTTCACTAAATCAAGCGCCAACCATGAACCTAACGATTTTTCAACGTATTCCCTTGAATGGATTTCTGGATATGCTAAAAAAATTTTAATGACCCTGGACAGACCATACACCTCCATTAAAAACTCAAAAAAACTTAAAAACCCCTCATAACCTCCAAAAACATAACATGGACATTATATAAACTCAAAATACATGAATAAATTGGCATGTACCTAAAATTGAGGGTGATTGATATTTAAATCCATAGGAGAAATCTCCCAAATTAACTCTACCATTCCGTCCCTTAATGATAATGAACATTATCCAATATATTGGAGAGTTATATCATGATCACCAATCATATAAGCTATACTAGGAAAACCTGTTATATAAATTGTATCAGGATCATACATCCTATAACCTCTATCGGTCTCACCCATCATATAAGTTGTATTGGCCTCACCCATATTCATCTATAATAACAAAGTACCATATCATGAACAAAATATATTCATTATTTTCACTTTTTTATATTAAAACCCATGAAAAACTCTTTTGAACCCATATACAAGACATTTTTGAATATCAAAATACTCTTTCCATTGGAAAACCAATTTTCAAAACTAAATTACCCCTAAAAATGGGAATAAGCGGTTTTGATTGAATAAAAAAAGGATTATTATGAAAGAATAAAAACATAAAACAATATTTGCATCATCAGAAAAATTCATTAATTCTGTATGAGTTAAAATAGAACATTCTGTTTTCCTTTTGTAAATAAAATCAAAATATTCCGTATAAAATATGTAAAATGATGACTTTTGAAAAAAATATTATAAGAAATTGGAAAATATATATATAATATTATTTAATATTAATTTATGTATATGTAAATACATCCATAAAATAATATTAATAATATGTAAATGGAATAAAAATATTTAGAAAACAAATCATTAAAACATTTAAAATGAGTTTTTATGTTAATGTATCATTTACCTTGAGGTTGATTCATCATGTACATTGATTATATTACTAAATAATAAAATTATATTAATTATTTAATTTCTTAATAACCTTTTTAAATTTTATTATTCCTTTTATTTTATTTAGTGCCTTGTTATATTCAATTACGTAATCATTTAAATTCACATTAGCTGTTTTGATGATATATGGTTCATATGTCCAAAATGACATTGGTATGTTGACTATGGTAAAATAGATACTTATTCCACAATATCTATAATAATAATAATTAAATATTTATCATTTTTATACATCAATTATAATTTTAAAACCAATCATTAAATGTGTTTATGAAAAAAGAACTATGTTGTAATCGTGGAGATGGTAGTCGATACATAAGCTTAAGTAACATTTCCATTTTTTAATGCATATGATAGAAATAATGTAAGTATTATTTTATAATTATAGAAATATTATAATATCATAAATATAATATAATTTATTTAAATAAACTTATATATAGTATTCATGTGATGTGTTTACTAAAAAATGAATCACATCGCTTCATAGAGGTGGAAATCCATATATATGCATGAACGACAATATAATTATTCAATAGATGGAAATGTAAGAATGTATATGATATATTATCTTTATATAATTATATATACGTTATTAATATTATTTATATACATTAAATACATCATTATATATATCTATAATTGGTTATAATGGAAAACAAATTACATCGGTTCGTGAGGTGGTAGTCTTACGTACCCATGAATGATGGATTCATTTCCCATTTTATAGAAGAAGGATATGGATATTTTTTATTCCATTAAAAAAATTAATCAATATATGAAATATACTTTTGAAATTTTCTAATCATGTCTGAAGAAGGTTTTAATGATGTAGAAGAAGAAATAAAATTAAAATATTCTATTAAAAACTATACCTCTTCATCGATAAACCTCCTTTGCTTTACACATTAATCCCTCTTAGGTTTGTATTATTCCAAAAATAATTCCACTAGAACATGGGGAGTGCGGCTAGTATGGGTATTAGTTAGGAGTTTGAGGATATAGAGTTCTCAAATAGTGTAAGGAATAGAGGATATGGGGTACCCTTTTATAAGTGACGGTAGGGGCATTCTTAGAATTTCATAATGTATTAAATTAATATAAATTAGTTTTTATGTTTAAGTGGATAGAAATGTATATAATTAGAATATAATATGACTATTATTCTAAATATTCTCATATAATAAAATTTGGACACATTTAGATTATGTTTTTACCCTTATCTCTTTATTTTAACCATAATTAATCCTTTGATAATGTTGGTGATATAAATGCTTTTTATTGTTTAGGGGTAAATAAAGTTACAATATAAGGAAAAATGACCCATAAATGGCCACAATTTATATTTTAAACAATATATCATTCACTTGGTAAAATACAGGATTGTTATTTATTTTCAATCATTTGATAAAATATTTTTTATTATGAGAGGTCATTAATGTCATTTTGTGAAATATTCATTAACATTGACATTAATGTAATGAAGACAACAATGGAATTAGAATATAAACCATCAAAACACATCTAATATTTTATTGTTATCTTAAGCATTAATGGTACACTTTAACTAACACATACAATATTACTATTATAGTTTTTAAAATTATTTACTTTATTCTTCTACTACTTTCACAAGAATTGTGATGGTGTTGCATAATAATTTATGGTAATTATATATTCTCAAAAAATAATAAATACACTAACATAATAAATTTGTTTTAATTTTGGTCAAAATGAACTTTAAAATTAATTCATAACTTATTTTTATCCCTATGTGAACATATAAGGGTCATTTTTTAAAGGTTGGGGCCGAATCCTCAATTTATTATTTAAAGCAAATACCTCTTTAGACTGGGTAGAGGGAGACCCGTTACAAAACCCGAAGGCCCAAGCCCAAGTTTCTTGAATAAAAGTCTTGAAAGCCCATTTTTTGGCCCAAGGGACCCCTCAGTGAATAGAACTGCTACAGTACTCTTGCTGTTACAATACCTGCTACAGTACAGCTGCCGCTACAGTGTTGTCGCTGTAATAGTTCCGCCGCTGCTACAGTACTGCTACAGTACCCTTCTACAGCACTGATACAGCTCCTCGGAAATTTTCTCTTGCCTGGATTTGATCCTAGGTCTTTTGGATGCCAAGAAGGAGCTTGTACCACTAGGGTAGAGGCTCTTTGGCATATAAGGGTCATTTAAAAGTAAGAGAGTTATATTTTGTATTTTTCTTTGCTTGAAATAATTTAGTAGTTATAATCAAATATAAAATGAAAAAAAATCATATTTTTTAATTTTATATGATTATGGAAAAAATGGACTCATATAATGAAATAAATTCAAGAGTTTGAATGAATTTACGCCTTATCACATTATTTTTATCCGTAATTATCTCATCTTACCTTTACCGTGGTAACAAAAAATTATTATGGTTCCTATTTATTATTATAATAAATAAAAGGGATATATTTACCAAATTTTTACCTCATAATTTATAATATTGAATAAATTGTTGAATATTAAATTTCTAGAAGTATAATATTTTAATTTGAAATTAAACCCGCAAAAGGTAATGAAAAATGGTTTTTCCGAAAAATATTTTTTAAGTATAAGAAAGTTTTTATAACTAATTAAAGTATAAAATTAATTCCAAATACCATAATTTTATTTTTTAATAATAATAAACTAATTAAATTTTAAAACAAATCCAGAATAGAATTTTTTTTAAATACTATAAAATAAAATATACTTTCAAATAGAAAAAAATAATTTTCACTATTCCTTGAAAATCAACCATTTTATAAAATTATCAAAAAAATAAAAATATAATTTTTACATGATGAATTAAAAAATGAAGTTAATTTTCTCAAATTAAAATTCTAAAATATGGAAATTGATATTTTAAATGAACCAATATAGTGCATTAGAACCCAATTTGGTTAGAAATAAATCTTTTTCCTTTTAACCGAAAGCAACATGATATTACTATAATAAATATTACTCTATAACATATAATTAAAATATTAATAAGTCATGATTATTATTTATATTAATATTACATTTGTCTTTATAATATATACACACATATATATCATATCCTCAACTTGCAGTAGTTGCAACCAGGAGAAAAAATGGCAACAACCAACTTTGTTTGACATTTCATTTCATTCCTCACCTGATGTGTTCCCCACATGAATCAACATCCCTTAAGTACACTATATACTTATACAGTTATATATATATATAAACAACAAATCACCATTACAGATGTGGCCATAGTGGAAGAAAATAATCTTGGTTTTAGTATTGGCTTGGTGAGATTCATCTAATCCTCATTCGATCATCCATATACCACATGAATCCACTTTCTCCTGATATAAATATATATATATAAACACATGTATATACATTCATATATTTATATAACCTAAAAATACTTGCGACAATTTTAGGAGGGAGGTTGATGAGGACGACGGCATCAGGTTTTATCTTTCAAGTATGGGTATGTTATGGCTGAAAACACTGGTTGATGTTGGTTTTGGAACATGATATTGAGGAAAAAATAATTTTTGAGAAATAGTGAGTATTTTTAGTTTTTATTTTTTATAATCACGTGAGTAAGAATATGTTGAGGTGGAAGGCATGGGTTTAAAATGAAATTGGACACACATTTAAAATATAATGAACAGTGCTCAGTTTTAACAGAGTCCCACATCGATTGAGTAGTCAGTATCATGTTCCCTTATAATCATGAACACAACACCACATTGGTAATGAAATTTGTGGGGGGTGTCGGTGGTCACCCCAGGTCACAGACCTAATCCCCCAAGCGAGTCAAGCCTTCGATAGTAGTATGTGTTCGACCCGCATGTGTACCAGCCCATGCCAGCCCATGCATAGGCTCATTGTGTCACTACCCTACTCTATATAACTATCCTCTATTGCATGTTGTTGTCTAGCCATATTTTTTTAATATCAACATATTTTTTTCAATGTTTAATTATAGTGTTTGTATTATAACTAAATTTTATAAATTCAATATAATAAATTAATTAAGATTTTTATTATTATAATTCATATATAACTGGTTTATTTTATATAAATATATATATCTTGGTTAAAAAAACACTTATGAAAATATATTATTTACATAAAATTTCAGTAATTATAATTATACTATCCAATTAAAATAATATAATTTTGTTTCCTAATTATAATTTAATAAAATTTTATTCAATAATTCTTTAAAGAGTTTCATTATTTTTATTATAATTTCTAAATGTCTTAATGGCCTGAAGGCCTTAATTTTTTATTTATTTTTAGATAATCCCATTTTTATCAAGGTTGAGATGGAACCCTTACTTGACCCATAAGCCTAGTGGCATAAGTCATTTTACATGAATCGAAGTCCCAGAGGCATAGTGCCCAATACGTGACCCGAAGGCCCAACAAAGATAAACTATAACTTCCCCATCCCCAACATCTTTATCATTGAAGGCGCCTAGCTCCCCACCTCACATTACTGATCAGATACATTTTCTTATACATATTTATATGGTTCATGGTACCCGGGGTGATTTTCATACTCTCTCGTTCTTCCAATCCAGTTAGCTCAGCTCTAGTGGCTACTACTTGCTCAGAATTTTTTTATAAGACCTTCTATGTGTGGTCTTCCATTGGTGATCCACGGTCTCATGCACTGTGCTGTGGAAACGTCCCTTTTTCAACAGAGCAGCACCATGTATAGCAATAAGGATCTACATTTAACCTACATTTAGATTGAGTGAGTAATTGTTATGAATAATATCATTTCGATCATACCAGATCCCAAGGTGTATTTTAGCAACTTCAGCAAACAAAAAGTTACTTATTTGTTAAAAGTATTCCGTTTCTACATATTTCATTAGTTGAGTTTTAATAGAGTCCAGAAACAACCATCTATAATTAAAAATGTGATGAATATAGTTCCGAAAAGTAGAATAAGTAGCACAAGAAAGGAAGAGGTGGTTATCATTTTCTCTGTGTTGATCATAGATTTTACAAATAGAGAAAATATAGATTCCAAGTGATTAGAGGAAAATATGAGTGGGGACTCTATTGTGAGTGAGACGCTAGATGAGAGTCAATCTCAGAGGTTGGATTTCTTAAAATGTTTCTGCTAGCTGCAATCATTATCAGAGTTACATAAGCAATGATTCTTTAAATTATTTGAGTTAAGAATACCATTGTGATGTGGTTCCAAAATTAAGAAATCATCACTCAGAATGAAGGGGTAGTTTTCAATGACATTTAGAATAGTATTTGGGAGGTGGTCATATTGTGAGTTTAAAATATCTCTGATAGTGTTGTTGATATTTTAAGAGTTTGATCAGAAGATATCATAGAAATTAAAGGTGTTCCAATCCATTTATCTAACCAGATTTTCATGGAAGAGTTTTTTGAGACCATCCATCTAGAATTATACATAATATTGGTGAGGTAGTGTTTTATGGCAAGCCAAGTGGAATAACTAATGTAGTTCAAATTTCCATCCTAAAGCTTGTCAAGGAGTCTATTTTTGAGAGAGGTAATTGAATCTGAGGTATTGTGAAGAAGGTTCTATGTAATCGTAGAATGAAGGGATTTATTAAAGAAATTGAAATTTTTGATATCAATACCACCATTATCAATGGGATTACAATAGGCAGACTAGGGAAAAGTCACATGTTTTCTTTCCAGAGTACTACCAGTTCAGATAAAATTCTTATCAATGATGTTCATCTTTTTAATAAGACCAAAAGTCCATTTGTATACCATCATTGAGTAAACCATTTTGGAGAAAATTGTATATTTAACAAGTCAAGACCTACCTTCCATGGAGATAGCATTACCTTTCCAAGAAGATAGATGGTTTGGAATTTAGTCAACAATAGTCGCAAAGTGACAGGACTTGGGCCTACCCCAAAAGATAGGAACACCAAGATAAGTGAAAGGGAGTGTACCCTCTTTCAAACCGAGGACACTGATAATGTTACATTTTATTTTGGGAGGAATTTTCTTCCCAAAGAAAATGAAGGGTTTTTATAACTAATGGTTTGGGCAGAAACATCTTCATAGTGTGAGAATGAAATTTTGAGATTAATAATGTTCCTTTTATCACCTTAATGAAAAAAATGATGTCATCATCATAAAAAGGTGAGTAATATCATTCACAATCATAGATACATGGATGGGTATCATCTTATTCTGGACCACCAAACAGTTGATCAGACAACTAAGATAGTCATTCGATATTGAGAAGAGGATGGAAGAAAGGGTATCACTTTATCTAACTCCTTTGGTTCATTTAAAGTAGCCTTTAGGAGAGCCATTGATCAAAATAGAGATAAAATCCGAGTTGAATAGAGTTCTAATTACAGTGATGAAAGAGGCACTAAAACCAAAACCGTGTAGGACGTTGAAGAGAAATCTCTAGTCCATAGTGTTAATGGATTTTCTGATGTCATGCTTAATTTCTATGTTGCCACCTCTATTTTTTTGTTCAAGTTATTAACACACTCAGAGGAAAGACAGATACAGTCTTGAATGGATCTACCCATATAAAACCAAATTGGTTCCAAGAATTTTTTTTTCTATGATAGTTGAAATTCTGTTAGAAATGATTTTTCGTGATGATTTTACTAGGGGAATTTATGATTATTATTAAATATGTTAATTTCTAATTAATATCTATTTATAACATTTAAGTTTACAAAAATATAATATATATTAATTTAAAATAAATACTATATTATTATTAATATTATTTTTAAATTAAGTAAAATATATATATAACTATATTTAAATTTTACCATAATGTTTATATTTATAAATGTTAATTTAAATATCAATTACTATTAGTTATTATCAATTAATTAAAAATTACAAATAATTAATTTATTATCCATAAGATTGTAATTAATTAACTATATAACATCTCGTTAATTCAATACTATCATGGTTTAATATATATATTCTGAAATGGGAAATATTAAGTATAGTTTTATGAAATTTATTTATTGAGTGCTAAAATAAATATAATTAAAATTTAAAGTAATGAATGTTTTAAATTGATTTGATTAACATCCCATTTTCTATATAATTAAATTATTATATTATATATATTTGTTTTAATTCTAATATATTATAGATCATAATAAATATTATTTTAATTTTTCAATTTTATATTAATTTTTAAATAATTTTATTTAATTAACATATTACCGATAAGAATTTAAATACATAAAATAATTTCATATGAGGTTAAAGTATAATTTTTTTAAAATAAACTTATTAAATATAATTGTATGGTTAATAAACATTATACTAAAATCTCAGGTCATTATAACCAGAGTACTTTAGACCAGTCACAGTCTCTGCCTATTGGTACCAATCCACATATATCAGCATATAGTGAAACCACATCCCATTTAGTCATCCTGACCCTAGCCTAAACAGGTGACTTCCAATAGCTATCCCAAATCCTATTGGTATCTTAACTCCATGTCCCTAACCAAAACCCATGAACTACGTTTGGTCTCACTGATGTTTCCTAAGGGAGGCCATGTGGTACTCAACCTCAATCCTCTCATTTATGCCCAAATAGATCCTGGGAAACGGACACATTCTTATTGAGGGGTGTGGAAAAAAATTAATACCCAAGTACAATCTACTTTCTAACCCTAGGAAGTCTCTCTAAGAGAAGTGCACACAAAACAGTTTGTCTCTATTATGTTTCTTGAGAAAATTGACTCAATTTTATTTTGAGATGTTAAAAGTAAAAAGAAATGTAAATGATTTATTTTAAAACAGTTGGGAAATAGTGATCATATCAGGCTTTTCTAGACCTAATGTAATGTTATCCTAGTTTCCAATTTCTACTAACATTTCTTCTACTGATTGGTAGGATAGGGATTTATCTCATGATTACTCTCTCTCCCTTATATAGATGGTGATAGTGAGGATATACCTAATAAAATTATCAATTTGGTCTACCCTCCTTCATGTGTGTGTGGAATTATATTGGGACCACTTCTTAAATTATACAAATCTCCCAATTCAGTATTGTTATTCGATAATAAAATAATAACTCTTTTCATAATATTTTTCAAATAATGTTGATCATCGAGCACTCACAACCCAACCCTAATCTACTCTAGAGTAAACAGATGATAATTGGGTGGAGGAATATCTGAATCACTGACTAATACAATTCAAAATTAAAATAATCTAACCCTAATTCCATTACATTCAGTATTAAAAACTGAATTAAGAATTGAATATAGTTGGAGAAGGATTAAAATGTTTTTTATTTAATTAAGAACATAGACTCAAATATTTCATTTTGGTCTAGTATCCCCCTTTCCAGACCACTCAAAAAAATTAACCCTCCATAGATAGGGTATTCGATTTGATTTGGGATAATATAGACATTATAATAATGAAAGAAAAAAAGAAAAGAAAAGAAAATAGAAAACATCACAGCAATATGGTTTCCTCATTTAGTGCTTCCCCTTCTTTGATCAATCAATGAATCCTCCCCATTAATTTATAGTTATAAGAAAATTTATTGCTTTTTAAGGATTTAATTACCCATAAATTCAATCTTATATCAATTTTCGGTCATTCCTTGAGGTTGCACGAGTGTTGTAGGCTATAAATTAGTGGTGAACGCATTAATTCTCATCAAATTTTTCAATTCCTGGGTCCTTAGATAAATTTCACATTGTAAATACTGTTTTCATGATGTGAAATTTGTGTGGTTGACAATATCATGGCTTCATTCATGTTTTATAAGTTTTATTGGTCATTCATGGGAGTGTCACAACATGACCATATGTTTTACATCATAACACAGGTGGTCCTAGCACAGAATATTCTTTTTCTATCATATCTTCATCTTCCCCACATTTCTCAAGGATTTCATGTTGTGAACAGTGGATTCAAAATATGAATTGTGTGTTTCCAAAAAAAATTTCTCAATTTCTTCTTGATTCTTTAGCTTCTATCTCTAGGCTCAGTCCTTGGTTTATTCATTGTCCCAAAACATAATCTACATGTTGAATTCATCAATTTTATGCTCATTTTCTGTAAAACCTAGTGTCATGCCATAAAATAACAAAATAATCAAATATCAGAATGTTTAATCCTTTAATGTGCATAAAATATTTGTTTTATCTTCAAATAAACATGAAAAATATTTCTCTGTCAATTCCCAAACACTTATAACACACTTTTCCTCAAGCATGAAACATCAACTTAAATTAAATATGTAAAAAATGTTATCAATATTATTATTACAAATCAATTAAATAAAATGATTATAAATGGGTGATTAACCTTTAAAGTTCCATATAAAACATAAATTCAACTTCACACTTTTCAAAATAGACTAATAAACCCAAGAAGTTTACTTTTTCACTTTGAGAAATGGTGAATCTTTTCCTCTAATTCATTCATATATCACAAACCATAATTTTCAATCATATTGAGTCATGACTTACCTCATAATTTATTTATTATTCTCACATAACTCATGATAAAAATTCAAGTAGATTTATGGTACTATCATAATTATATGATCCTTTTCTATAAGCTTTAAAAGGATCAACATTCTCTTCATTGTAATGACAAAATACATATAATATCATGAGAACTTTTGAAAATATGTTTTTTATCCCTATGTGAATTAATGTTGTTCCAGATTGGTTTTCAAAATATAAAGGCTTAAAAATAAGGTTTTGTCTCTAAAGAATACTTAATGATATCAAAATTAAACTGAACTAAAAATCTCCCTTGTAAAATAAAAACTCTAATTTAACATAACTCAGAGAAAATCCATGATTAATGTAAGTATAATAAAAGAGTTACACCTTCTTCATTTTTGTTCAAAATTTAGGCTTTGAAAAAATCTCACATCCACCACCTAACTATATATGATCAAAATATCATTGATCAAGTATTGGTGATTTTTTATTTCTTCCAAAACACAACATATTTTTTTCATTATATATATATATATATTTCTTTTAAGAATGGAAAATAATAAGTATAATCGATAAAACATGATCCTATATAAATACTCAAAATAACACCACCACACTTTTTCCATTAAATGTAATACATCCCTTCTCCCAAGACTTCCTGCACCCCCTCACATAAACATTAACAAATCATGTAATATAATTAGATTAGGGTAGTAATAGATATAAATGGCATGTAATGTGGATCATTCCAAGACATTTCATTCATGTCTTCTATGGTATAAAAAATTATTTATGTCATGGTGGGTCCAAGGATATATCCTAAACAATTAAAATTTCTTCCATCATATTAAATGTCATTTTTTATCCATATCTTTGATAAGTTCCGAATCAAAATATAGAAAGTGGAATTCCACAAGATCACACAATAAATATTTTCAACATAATATAGAAATTTATTTCTAGAAAACCTCTTGGGAATAAAACATATGAATTTGGTATAATTACCCTTGAATTAAATAGTAATAAAAAATCAATACACTTAAATTTCATAAATTTAAACTATGAAAATGGTGGGAAAATTTCATTTTCCTAAATATATTAATTCTATTAAATCATGATTCATAAAAATTAACATCTTAATCTTTCCTCTAATTAGTCAATTCCCCATTTTACTCATTCAAATGTGTTAACATAAAAATATAAAATAGGGAATCACAGGATTCCTAAGAAATTCATTTCTCCTAGACCAGTCAAGTAATGCAGGAAAGATAATTATGGGAATCAAATATTATTTTTAAATATAAAAAGTAAATTTTCAAAAAAAATATATGGAGTTCAAAATATAATGAATATAAAAGAAAACTCCCAATAGTAATGATTATTCAATCTATTTTCGTAGGTCATATTTATTCAGTTCTATTCTATATCATTTTAATGGAGTGAATACATTTCATGTTGCTAATTTTTATTTCATGGATTTTTTTATTCATCATTTCACATTGTAAATTCTCCTTTATATAGTGTGGGTTTTGTTTTCATGATCCAAATTATTATTTCACAAGGTGAACTATTAATAGTATCAATAATTTCTTTTCTTTCCTTATATAATCCTCATTATGGAACTATAAAATGAGAATAAAAATAAATGATATTATTAGACTATTCAATTATTCCTAAAAAGGATCCATGTGAAGAGTGTCCTATGGAAAAAAACATGGTTTGCCTCCTGGAATCACTTTTATTTAATTGCATTGGCTCAACTGAAAAAAAAATCCTAGACTATAATATTCCCATCCCCGCACTAAATTGATGGCATTTCCCCAATTAATTTAAATTTATTATCCATGTATGTAGATTTAAAATAGAATTAATACATTTTAATAAAATGTAAAGGAATGGTACAACATGGATGGTCTTCATTGGTAATTAGGGTAAAGGATTGTAATATCATCCAGTGGTTCTTGATGTACAATCCCATGGTAATTCTTCAACTTGTTCCCATTTATATTAAATGGGTTTCATCCTCCTTCCTTTTAAATATTTACAAAACCAAAAGGGTATACAAGAATAATAGAACAATTTTCTTTTAATACAGAATGAAATTTTCCTATCATAAGTTTGAATATAGAGTTGTATAACAATACATGATCTTTAGGTTTAAAGTTTCATGGTTGAATTATCTTTTCATGGGATATATTTGTTCATTATCTCTAAATATTTGAATTTTCAAAAGAATACCCACTTGTTTCATCTAGTTCATTAATTTTTAATCTACACACTTTCCCAGCTCTGTCAGGGTATAGATTTATCTATCTCATACCCTAGTAGGATTTTTTTCTAATTACATAGAGAGGTGGTATATTATATCATAAATCAATTGATGGGGGATGATTCAAATGAGAGTCTTATAGTTGGTCCTATAAAACCATAGGGTATCTTCTAAATTTTGGCTGCAATCCTTCCAATTTTTTTGGATAGTCTTTTCTAGAATGCCTTTGATTTCTTTGTTAGAAACTGCTTATGGAAATTTATTTACATATAGTATATGGTTGATGTTTTATTATGCACCCCATGTTTTTTCACTAATAAATTTATTTTCCTGAAACAAAAGTGGGTCCTTTGACCACTAATGACTACTCATGGTACTCCAAACCTATATAATATGTTAGTCCAGAGAAAATCACATAAAACATTAGCATCATCGGTCATGGTGTATTTTTCTTCCACCCATTTTAAAATATAATCTATATATGACAGAATATAAGTATTGACAAATGAAATTGGGAGTGGTACCATGAATTATATTCAAAAAACATCAAAAATTTCACATAAGGTAATTCATTTTTTGGGAATTTATTTCCTTTTTGAGATATTTTGGGAAAACTGTCATTTTTCACATTTCATATAAAAATAATGCTCATCTTTAAACAATTTGGGCCAATAAATTCGAAATTATAAAAATTTATTAGAAATACTTTAAGATCTAAAATTTCCTCTATAGGATAATTTATTAAAAAATTAAAAAAAATAATTTAATTTCATATAAAAGTAAACATATTATAATTACTTGGTTAATGCATATCTTCTAGATGAATAATTCTTCCCAAATGAAAAATCTTAAAGTCAAATTTATGTTTCTTCTACTGATGAGAGATTATATGAGATGGTACCTGAGATATCTCAAAATAATTGACAATATCATCATACGACGATACATATCCTTCTATGATGTAAAGTTGTTTTCTAGTAATTTGATCATTGAATGGTTACCGTTTTAGATTTTTTGCTTCAATGGTGTCGGGTGGTATGTTAAGATGATCATATACATGATTTTTGGTTCCATTGTTATCAATAATTTCTAGAAGAAATCCTATAAAAAATCATTTATCTCACCATCTATGGTTAGCATCGTCCTTCTTCATTAGATAATTGAGATCTTCATGATTGGAAAAAATAACTTTAGTTCCAGGAAGATAAGATCTGAATGTATCAAGTAAAAAAATGAATATAAGGAAATCATTTTTTGTATTCATGTAGTTGATCTATGTGGAATCTAATTTCATGGAATTATAAGCAATTAATTTTTATTTTTCATCAATTCTTTGTGAGAGGGATTCTCATATAGCTTGGTTTGGTGCAACACCGAGTAGCTCAAAATGATAATACTAGTTGGGTGGTTCTATTTTAAGTGGTGTGATAAAATTTTCTTCAATTCATTAAATTAATTCATGTTATCTTCATCAACATTAAATTAAGTATCATTAAATAGTAATCATAAGATTTAAAGAGAAGTATTAATAAAATATTTGATAAATCCTCTATGAAATCATATATGTCCTAAAAAAGATCTAACATGTTTTAAACAAGTTGGATATGGAACGGAATTTATTACATTAACTTTTTCCATATCTACCACAATTTATTTATCTGAAATTGTATACTCTAACATGATTCCTTTTTTTTACAATGAAATGAAAATTTTCGAAGTTTAAAACAATATTTTTCTCAACACGCATTTTCCGAAAAAAAACCCCAATTCCCAAAGAATTGATTGAAATAATTATCAAAAAAAATTAATATTTTCAAGAAATTACTCTAGGAATTATTTAAGATACAATGAGAAAATACTCACCATACACCATTGAAATGTACCTGGGGAATTTCATATCCCAAAATGAATCCTACTATATGAAAAAGTTCTAAAAGGGCATGCGAAGGTCATCACTTTCTATTCCTATGGTGTAATTCGTTCCTAGAAGTATCTTAGAATACCATATAAAAACAATAATTAGTTTTTCCTACTGAACTTTCTAAAATTTAATCAATTAATGGGATGGTAAAATGGTCTTTTTTGGTAACATGATTCATCTTCATATAATTTATACACACTCTTCAGCTATTTTTCACTCTCATTGGGATCGGTTCATTTTTATTATTTTTTACAATGGTCGTACTAGTTTTCTTTGGTACCACATGGATTGGTCTGACCCATTGAGAATTAGATATTAGGTAAATAATGTCATATGATATAAATTTTTCTGTCTCTTACATAACAGCCTCCATTATGGTAGGATTATGTATTCATTGTAGTTATATCACTGTTCAAGAATCACCTTATAAAAATATTTTATGTGAGCGGACATTGGGATTGATCCCTAGTATATCCCCTATACTCCATCCTATGGTTTGGAAAATTCTTTGTACAAGGTTAGTCAAGGTTTTTTCTTATTTCATAGAGAGATTGTTGGAAAATATCATTGTTAATGTCTCTCCTTCCATAAGGTAAACACAATTTGAATCACTTAGAAATAGCTTGAAATCCATACTTAGGGGTTATTCAAAGGATGAGATTGATTTGATGTTACTTACTTATACGGCTTGGATCTCTTGTATCATGTCATTTTAGTTTAGTAAATCATTGAAAAAATAAAAATTAACCTCTTATTCTAACATGAAATTAGGATTTTCTTGTCTTTGGGTATTGGTATTTTTTAACAAAAATCGATCTCCTAATGTAATGAATTATTGAATCATACATGAATCTTTAATTGGTTATATACCTTCTTCATGGTATATCACATAAAGTGAATTATTTATTGATTGATTTTTTATTATGCCAATTATGTTGAAGTTAACTGTACTATCTCCAAGCTCTATTATAAGTGTATCTTTAGGGACCTTGATGATAGTTTTTTATGTATTCAAGGATGGCCTCCCAAAAAATGGGTGAGTGTCATGGTGCTCAGTCTTCTTATATAGTAAGAACATAGAAGTCTACTGGAATGATTAGTCCTCTTACTTTAATGAATACATCTTATAAAACATCATCTAGGAATATTATGGATCTATTTTTCAATTGGACCACCACTAATGTAGGTTTTAATTCTATAATATTTAAGGATGAAAATAAATAGTGACTTATGATGTTTAATGAATATCCTAGATCATGTAAAGTATCAACAAAATTTAAAGATCCTATAGTTCAAGGAATAGGGATTTCCCCTGGATATTGATATTATTTTGTAATCGGAGGCCTGATGAGAGTTGATACACTTCATACAAAACTGATTCTCTCATTTCCCTCATGTTTTCTTCTTTTCAGGCATATCTCCTTGAAAAAATTGTGAATTTTTGGATCTATCTAATCACTTCCAATATTGGGATATTTATTTAATCCTTCTATAAGGTTATTTAAATTTCTTGTTGAATTCAATCCTCTTTTCATTTATTTGACTAAATTAATCTAGAATAAAATGGTATATGAATTTCTATATTTTATCGTAATTTTTTAGTGTCATTTTTGGTCTTTCTTTTCTAATCTGATTGTTATTTCTTCATTTTTATCATCCAATTCCGTTGGAAGGCTAGTTTGATCTTTACGAATCTAGTCAAAATCCTCAATAATACTTTTTTTAGGTGGATGTATATCTTTTATTATAACGACCCATACATTACATACATTGTTAATACTTCAAAATTGAATCATTATTATTACAACATATAACAAAACCACGAAAGGACCGTATAGGTATAGTGTCTTTAGAAACTGGGAAACATAAACAACTGGTGCATAAAGCATCAACTTTGCCTCCCACTTATTTCATCATATCTAGAGTCCCTTTTTGGCATATCCTACTTAATAACCTTCTTCCTGACCTGGGGAAATAAAACATACAAAAGGGTGAGCTCAAATGCTCAGTAAGGGTAAACAAAAGAAATATCAATCACATCATATACACAAGAACATAACTTTTGGAAATCTTGACCTGCAAAAGAGATCATAAATTCATAACATGGGATAAATCATGGCAGTGAAATGTAATCACAATAATCATAACTTAAAACATGAAACTTTGTGGAATACACAAATAATCATAGAGAATCATTTCTTGTTAGTCAAGACTCATTTCCATGACTATCTTAGTGGAAAAAGTCCCTTTCTGAACCGAGTAACCCTCGTTTCAGTCCTGTTTTACTGAACCGGTATAACCTACCGTTCCAGCCATGTCTATATCATGAGATATAAAATATTTACCCAATGCATTGGAGGGAGATATAGGTCCCACCCATCTCATAATGATACCATTATTATGGGTTCCACAAAATCAGAAATCATACATCATTCCACAACCCATGTAATACAAATGGGAATCTTAAACATCATGACATCATAAAACAATTCATATAAGATAATGGAATTCATAAAAATAATTCCATCACAACATAATCAAATCAATGTAATAATAGGGATAAAAACAGAAACCTTTATTATCTTAGATAGACAATAATTTTGATAAAACACTTGAACTCCATTCTTGAGGAAAATATCATTTCTTCTTCAAAAACATTTTTCCTTTCTTAACATGTCATACAACTTTAAACTAAAAGAAGTTTATTAAAAATAAACTTGAAAACATGTAAAGGATTCTTCTTGGAAATAATGTTTTAAAAATCCATTCATGTCGTATAAGTTAAAAAAACATTCTTCTCGTATTTTTGTCAGAAAAGTCAAAAAAGTACCTCGTATGAAAAATGACAAAAGATTCCTTTCATATATTTTATTAAAAACTCACAGAAGGGTAAAATATGATTTAAAAAATTGTAGGTGGATGGAAATAATATTACATATTGAGGAAACATGGATGTGTATGATAAAATACACCCCAGTAAATACTAAAGTATAAACAATCTCAGATAAAAATGAGATTGTGATATTTCCCTTACCTTAGGTCCAACTTGCTTTAAAAGTGTCCGAACCTCCTGTATAATGATTTATTGACTTATTCCAGAATCATACTTATTTTTATGATATCATATATGGTCATATTCTTAGCTTCTTAGTAGTAATATTTCATTGCTACTTGTTATTCGGGTGTTTATAACTTTTTGTTCTTATGCGTGTTTGGTCAAATAAATTCTTATTCTTTTCATTAAGTTATAGATACCTCATTTCCAGAATGGTATTAGTGTCATATATATCATATTCATTCATTCAATTTATTTATATAATCATTATGAAATGAAGATCTTGTAGAATGAGTCGCATCACATCGTGGAGACGGTATTCCGTATGTATGCACGAGTGATGATATCATTCCTATGATTGTGGAATTGTATTGGAGTATATGTATACTATTTCAGAATCAATATCACTTTATAATAGTCATATATAGTCATTATTTACACCATTATACCCATCCAAGTAAGGTGGTGGTGGAAAATAGATTACAGCACGGTGTGGAGACGGTATTCCGTACGTACGCATGCGCGGTGATTTCTTTTTCCGTAGGATGGATAGATGGTGAAATAGGGTTGTTTCATACTTATAATAACATATCAGTATATGAGTGATACTGATGTTATTACTTCATAATGAAACAACTAAAGAAGAAGAAGTGGAATAAGAAATAAAGATGAAATAATCGGTAACAGACATTACCTCTTCATTGAAGTGCTTCTTTGAGACCTTCTTTTAGGGCACTAAAATTGGCCTTTGAAGAAAACCAGGACCTCTAGGATGTCTCTAGGGAAGTGGAGAGGAGAAAGTGGTAGGGTTTGTCCGATCTTGAAGGCTCAAAGTCGTGTGAGGAAGAGGGGGAGGAGGTGTCCTTTTATAAGGGAGGAGAGGGGCACCTTTGGAATAACTAAAACTATTATTTTATTATAAAGTCAAGTTCGGTTTTAAATAGATAAAAATTGATATATTTCGAAGCTAAGGTGGGGATGGGTCGAAATCCTTTCATCTAATAGAATTTAGACAAATTTAGGTTCCTATTTTAACCTTATAATTTAGATTTAACAATAAAATAAATAATTTTACTTTTACCATGTCTTCTTGTGTTCTTATACTATAATGTTAATAAACATACTATAAGAAGCCAAAAGAACCCCAAGTTGTTTATTATTAATATATATAACCTTATATAAATCATTTGTACGAACCTTAGATTTTTAAAAATAAAATAACAATTACCAATATAATATTTGTTTTAAAAACTATTTTATGTCAATTTTGACACTATTTAGTAATTGATATTTGTGAAAAATATAACAGAATTATTAGTTCGAACCTAGTTAATTAGATCAATACTAACATGTCATATTAACCTATAAAATTAGTGGGATTCATAAAAAGTCTCAAATTACATTTATTTTGGTGTTTATAACATCAATTATGTCAATATTTCATTAATAAGATAATTACTGCATCATCATTGTGTCATAAATAAATTAAATTATTTAATGTCTAAAAATTACAAATAAAATACCATTATGTAGGAAATCGTTTTAGATTTATAATGAATATTTATAGTCTAATTTATCTTATGTAAATCCCCATATTAAAAATTATTTACTTATTGAACTTTGATTTTAACTATTTTAACCCTTCTTTAAATAAATTAATAATAAATGTCCTAATCTAATCCAAGTGGGCCTAAATGGTCATATTTTATTACTAATTTTGTTTCTGGTCTAATTAAACTTGTCCAATAGAATTAGGACATGTGTTAGGTTAATAATAATATCATCTTTATCCTTAATTACCCTATTTACTTTTTACCGTGGTAAAAAAAAGTTAAAAGTTACTATTCACCAAAAAATTATTTCCATCTAATTGAACCACATTTTACTTAATGACATCAACCGTGTCTCTCGGATTTTTTAAATTCCACTCACAGAAGTGATAAAATTAAGTTTTATGAAAAATTCAGTTTTTTTTAACTACCACTTAGCGGTTTCACTATTCATCAAAAATTGAATGTTTTCTGAAAATTACCAAAATTTCACCCTAGGCTAATTTCGATATTCCGAATCCAAAAATGAAGTCCATTTTGAAAAACAAAATTTATAAAATTTCAAAAAGTGGTTATTACTATTCATAACACTTAGTTTTAATAATATTTTAATAGCATATCATTGTTTAGTGAAACTCGGTATTGCGTACGACGCAAGCTATCGAGGAAGGTCGCGATTTCGTGTAAAGAAAGCCAGGAATGTGTTGTGTAGAAAAAGATTCCTTTGATGATTTATATAACATAAAAGTCTCAGGTGTTACATTCTACCCCCCTTAAAATGAATTTCTCCCTCGAAATTCGTCACTTTGTAACAAACAGATGAGGATACCTCTCCCTCATCATATTCTCAAGATCCCATGTAGATTCTTCTAATTGGTGGTTCCTCCATAAAACTTTCACCAATAGAGTGGTCTTGTTTAGTAGGACTTTTTTGCTTCGATCCAGAATCTCTATCAGTTGTTCTTAATAAGAAAGATCGTGCTCCAGCGGTACAACTTCTGAGCTGAGTACATGTGAAGGATTAGGTATGTACTTTCTCAGGAGAGATACATGGAACACATCGTGAACTTGAGAGAGAATCGGTGGAAGCTCCAATCGGTATGCTACCTTCCCAAAACGATCCAGTATTTCGAAAGGACGGATATATCTAGGGCTCAACTTCCCCTTCTTTCCAAATATCATAACCCTCTTCCAGGGAGATATTCTTAAGAACACATTATCACCCACTTCAAACTCTAGGTCTCTTCTTCGGTTGTCGACATAACTTTTCTGTCGACTCTGAGCTGCTCTTATGTGTTGTTGAACAGATCTGACCTTTTCTGCCATTTCATCAACGAGATCCGGTCCTAATAGCTTTCTTTCCCTAACATCATCCCAGCAAGTTGGAGTCCTGCATTTCATTCCATAGAGAGCTTCATAAGGAGCCATCTGAATAATGGAGTGAAAGATATTATTGTAAGAAAATTCCACCAAAGGTAGGTGTTGATCCCAACCTCCTTTGGAATCCATAGAGCAAGCTCTCAACATATCTTCTAGGGTTTGAATTGTTCTCTCATACTGAACATCTGTCTGAGGATGATAAGCAGTGCTGAAACTCAACTCTGTATCCAGAGTATGCTGAAGACTTCGCCAGAACTTCGAGGTAAATCTCAGATCCCGATCAGATATAATATAAAGTGGTACTCCATTCAATATTACCACTTCCATTACATATATCCTGGCAAGCTGATCCAGAGAGAAATCCTCTCTAATAGCAATGAAGTGTGCTGACTTTGTAAGATGATCAACTATGACCCAGATAGAATTATTTCCTTTGGATGTTTTAGGAAGACCTGTGACAAAGTCCATAGTAATGTTTTCCCATTTCCATTCGGGTATGGGTAATGGTTGTAACATCCCCTTAGACTTCTGTCTCTCAGCTTTAACTTGTTGACAAACCAAGCATCGAGAGACATATTCAGCAACATCTCTTTTCTTGCCATCCCACCAGAAGTACTCTTTCAGGTCCCTATACATCTTCGTGCTTCCAGGATAAATAGAGAATGAAGAGCTATGAGCCTCATCCAGCAGCTCCTTTAATTCGGGGATGTGAGGAACAGAAACCCGATTCCTGAAATTTATTATCCCATCCCAATCAAGGGTGAACTTAGGAACATTTCTCACCTTCTTTTGTAACTAGACATCTTCTTTATGTGCCCCTTTAATCTTCACATGTATAGATGGTTGAACATTCATTTGAGAAAGATAAGATTTTTCCCCTTCCATTATAATTCCAAGATCCATCCTTTGTAAATCCATAAATATTGGATCTTTTGTGATCCTCATCATGGATAAACTAGCATGGTCTTGTTGACTTAATGCATCTTCCACCTTGTTTGCTTTCCCAGGGTGGTAATGGATTGAGCATTCGTAATCCTTAATCAGCTCCAACCATCTTCTTTGACGCATATTCAGCTCCTTTTGTGTGAAAATATACTTTAAGATTTTATGATCAGTATAAATATCACACCTTTCACCATAAAGGTAATGCCTCCAAATCTTTAATGCAAAGATTACCACAACTAACTCCAAATCATGTGTTGGGTAATTTTGCTCATGGATTTTCAACTGTCGTGAGGCAAAAGCTATCACCATATCATTTTGCATAAGAACACACCCTAATCCCTTCTTGGATGCATCACTATAGATCACAAACCATTCTCCACTACAAGGTAGTGTGAGCACAGGTGCACTGGATAACCTTCTTTTCAAATCCTTGAAATTCTCTTCACATTCTTCCGTCCAGACAAACTTAACTCCTTTCCGAGTCAACTTGGTGAGTGGAATAGATAATCGTGAAAAATCTTTCACAAAATGTCGATAATATCCAGCCAAACCAAGAAAACTTCGGATCTCAGTTACTGTTGTTGGTCTCGACCATCTTTCGATAACCTCTGTTTTTTCTGGATCCACAGATATCCCATCTTTTGAGATTATGTGACCCAAAAATGCAACTTTTTGAAGCCAAAATTCACACTTGGTAAATTTGGCATAAAATTCTTCTTTCTCAGGGTCTTCAATATAATTCTCAAGTGATCTTCATGTTCTTCATTGCTCTTTGAATAGACAAGAATATCGTCTATAAAGACTACCAAAAATTGATCAAGATAGTCTCTAACGACTCTATTCATCAGATCCATGAAGATAGCATGGGAATTAGTAAGACCAAATGCCATCACTATAAATTAATAGTGTCCATACCATGTACGGAAAGCTGTCTTTGGTATATCCTCCCTTTTGACCCTTAATTTATGATTCCCTGAATGAAGATCAATCTTGGAAAAGTATTGAGCTCTGCGTAATTGGTCAAATAGGTCATCAATGCACAGGAGAGGATATTTGTTCTTGATAGTGATCTTGTTAAGTTCTCGATAATCAATGCAGAGTATCATTGATCCATATTTCTTCCTAACAAATAGAACAGGTGCTCCCCAAGGTGACGCACTAGGGAATATGAATCCCTTATCAAGATTCTCTTGGAGTTTCTTCTTCAATTCCTGCAACTCAATTGGGGCCATTCTATAAGGTGTCTTTGAAATTGGCAAAGCACCCGGTACAAGTTCTATTGAAAACTCAACTTCACGATTTGGTGGAAGACCCGGTAATTCATCTGGAAAGACATCATCAAACTACCGTACAATGGGCATATTCTTAATTGTGAGTTTCTCACCAACAATTTGAGATAAATAACCTTCATTTAGTGGAATCAATACCCATAAAATGGAAGAAATTTCCACTGGAAGGTTATGTTCATCCTTCCATTGATAGACGATCATAGATTGATCTGGAATATGAAATGTGACCTACCTTCTTTGGAAATTGATATGATCTCCATGTAAAGAAAGCTAATCCATGCCAAGAATCACATCAAATTCCACTATAGGAAGGATCACAAGATTTGCAGGAAGCACTTTCCCACAAACTTCGATCGTAGAAGAATTTTAAACTTTTGATGAGACTGTTGTGACATTAGGTGTTGTCACATCTAACTCAACATCTAATTGTTGAGGTAATACGGTGATACCCTTAGAAAATTCTTCAGAAATAAAAGAGTGGGTGGATCCAGAATCAAATAAAACATTTTCTACTTTAGAGTGGATGGTATGTGTACCTTTCACCTCATCGTTATCATACTCCACATAGCTGATAGAAATGGCATGTGACTTTCCTTTGTCTTTAGCCTTAAGAGTTTGTTGACATCGACCATCATCATCAACCCTTGGATTAGGGAATTTATTGGAATAATGCCCCATCTCCTTGCACTTGAAACATTGAAGTGTAGTAGGTTCATTCTATGTATCCCTTCCTTTGTTTGTATCATTAGACATCTTCTTCCCATCATCACAGCATTCAAATGCCCGATGACCTTCCTTTCCACATTTGAAACATTTACTTGTCCCTTTAAGACAACTCTCTCCATGTTTCTTTCCACACTTTGAGCATAAGCGAAAGCTCATCTTCTTTTCAGTGTGCTCTTTAGAATTTCCTTTGAATTCCATTTTCCTCTTATTATCAAACCCATATGACTGATGTGTTACTCCAATCTCCATCTCGACTTTGAGAGCACATCGAATGATTTTCTCGTAGCTATTGAAGTCCCTTATGGCTAACGCCCTTCGAAGACTTGGATTTAAGCCACTAATGAATCGATCGATCTTACTCTCAGGTTGGATAATAATACCAGAAGCGTACTTTGCAAGTCTTGTAAAATTTTCTTCATAGGTACCAACAGATTCCTCATCCTTTTGCTTCAGTTCAAGAAACTCTTTCTCTATCTTTGTTCGGAGAATACGAGGGAAGTACTTATTGAAAAATAAGTTCTTGAACTCGTCCCATTCCATGGACTCAATTTCATCCCTTTGCCTCGTATTCTTAATAAGATTCCACCATTGATCAGCATCTCCTTCCAAATGATACACTACTAGGATGAATTAATCGTGTTCAGAACATTGAAGAACTGAAAATATCTTTTCAGTAGTACTAATCCATTGTTCAGCAACTAATGGATCAGTAGACCCGCTGAAAGAAGGTGGACGCTGCCTCATGAAGGATTCAACAGAATGTTTCTCCTTCCTTTGCTCGTTTGGAAGTCCTGCATGATTCATAGCTTGAGAAAGTTGTGTGATCATGGCTACAAGATTTTTCATTCTAGCTCCCATAACGTTTGGTTGCTCAGGGGGACAATCATTGCATTCCTCATCGCATTCCGCATTAACACGATTCCTTCGGGTTCCAGCCATTGACTAAAACCAAGAATAATAGTGTGAGCAACTCTAATTATAATAGGAAAACCACATAATCAAGAATAAAATTTCACACTTAAAGTATTATCCTAGGTTATTCATGGCCATTTCTAAAACACTAATATTGTGTTCTATGCTTAGACTTATCCTTAGGGTTCTTACTAAGGCTTTTACCTCCTAGTTTCCAAAGGTTGAATATACCTTTCCTCTGATACCAACTATAACGACCCATACTTTACATACATTGTTAATAATTCAAAATTGAAGCATTCTTATTACAACATGTAACAAAACCACGAAAGGACCGTATAGGTATATTGTCTTTAGAAAGTGGGAAACATAAACAACTGGTTCATAAAGCATCAACTTTGCCTCCCACTTATTTCATCATATCTAGAGTCCCTTTTTGGCATATCCTACTTAATAACCTTCTTCCTGACCTGGAGAAAGAAAACATACAAAAGGGTGAGCTCAAATGCTCAGTAAGGGTAAAAAAAAGAAATATCAATCACATAGTATACACAAGCACATAACTTTTGGAAATCTTGACCTGCAAAAGAGATCATAAATTCATAACATGGGATAAATCATGGCAGTGAAATGTAATCACAATAATCATAACATAAAAAATGAAGCTTTGTTGCATACACACATAATCATATAGAATCATTTCTTGTTAGTCAGGACTCATTTCTAGGACTATCTTAGTGGACAAAGTCCCTTTCTGAACTGAGTCACCCTCTTTTCAGTCATGTTTCAATGAACCGGTATAACCTACCGTTCCAGCCATGTCTATCTCATGAGATATAAAATCTTTACCCAATGCATTGGAGGGAGATATAGGTCCCACCCATCTCATAATGATACCATTCTTATGTGTGCCACAAAATCAGAAATCATACATCATTGCATAACCCATGTAATACAAATGGGAATCTTAAACATCATGACATCATAAAACAATTCATATAAGATAATGGAATTCATAAAAATAATTCCATCACAACATAATAAAATCAATGTAATAATTGGGATAAAAACCGAACCCTTTATTATCTTAGATGGAAAATAATTTTGATAAAACACTTGAACTCCATTCTTGAGGAAACTGTCTTTTCTTCTTCAAAAACATTTTTCCTTTCTTAACATGTCATACAACTTTAAACTAAAAGAAGTTGATTAAAAATAAACATGAAAACATTTAAAGGATGCTACTTGGAAATAATATTTTAAAAATACATTCATGTCTTATAAGTTAAAAAAACATTCTTCTCGTATTTTTGTCGGAAAAGTCAAAAAAGTACCTCGTATGAAAAACGATAAAAGATTCATTTCATATCTTTTACTAAAAACTCACCGAAGGGTAAAATAGGATTTAAAAAATTGTAGGTGGATGGAAATAATATTACATATTGAGGAAACATGGATGTGTGTGATAAAATACACCCCAGTAAATACTAAAGTATAAACAATCTCGGATAAAAATGAGATTGTGATATTTCCCTTACCTTAGGTCCGACTTGCTTTGTAAGTGTCCGAACCTCCTGTATAATGATTTATTGACTTATTCCAGAATCATAATTATTTTTATGATATCATATATGGTCATATTCTTAGCTTCATAGTAGTAATATTTCATTGCTACTTGTTATTCAGGTGTTTATAACTTTTTGTTCTTATACGTGTTTTGTCGAATAAATTATTATTCTTTTCTTTAGTTTATAGATACCTCATTTCCAGAATGGTATTAGTTTCATATATATCATATTCATTCATTCAATTTATTTATATAATCATTATGAAATGAATATCATGTAGAACGAGTCGCATCACATCGTGGTGACGGTATTCCGTACGTACGCACGAGTGATGATATCGTTCCTATGATCGTGGAATTGTATTGGAGTATATGTATACTATTTCAGAATCAATATCACTTTATAATAGTCATATATAGTCATTATTTACACCATTATACCAATCCAAGTAAGGTGGTGGTGGAAAATAGATTACACCACGGCGTGGAGACGGTATTCCGTACGTACGCACGCGCGGTGATTTCTTTTTCTGTAGGATGGATAGATGGTGAAATAGGGTTGTTTCATACTTATAATAACATATCATTATATGAGTTATACCGATATTATTACTTAATAATGAAACAACTAAAGAAGAAGAAGTGGAAGAAGAAATAAAGATGAAAGAATCGGTAACGGACATTACCTCTTCTTTGAAGTGCTTTTTTGAGACCTTCTTTTAGGGCACTAAAATTGGCCTTTGAAGAAGACCAGGACCTCTAGGATTTCTCTAGGGAAGTGGAGAGCAGAATGTGGCAGGGTTTGGCCGATCTTGAAGGCTCAAAGTGGTGTGAGGATGAGGGGGAGGAGGTGTCCTTTTATAAGGGAAGAGAGGGGCACCTTTGAAATAACTAAAACTATTTTTTTATTATAAAGTCAAGTTCGGTTTTAAATAGCTTCAAATTGATATATTTCTAAGCTATGGTGGGGATGGGTCCAAATCCTTTCATCCAATATAATTTAGACAAGTTTAGGTTCCTATTTTAACCTTATCATTTAAATTTAACATTACGTTAAATAATTTTACTTTTACCATGTCTTCTTGTGTTCTTATACTATAAAATTAGTGTTATTCATAAAAAGTCTCAAATTACATTCATTTTGGTGTTTATAACATCAATTATGTCAATATTTCATTAATAAGATAATTACTGCATTATCATTGTGTCATAAATAAATTAAATTATTTATTGTCTAAAAATTACACAAAAAAAACAATTATGTAGGAAATTGTTTTAGCTTTCAAATGAATATTTATAGTCGAATTTATCCTATGTATAACCCCATATTAAAAATTATTTACTTATTAAACTTTGTTTTTAACTATTTTAACCCTTCTTTAAATAAATTAATAATAAATGTCCTAATCTAATCCAAGTGGGCCTAAATGGTCATATTTTATTCCTAAGTTTGATTTTGGTCGAATTAAACTTGTCCAAAAGAATTAGGACATGTTTTAGGGTAATAATAATATCATCTTTACCCTTAATTACCTTATTTACTTTTTACCGTGGTGAAAAAAAAGTAAAAAGTTACTATTCACCAAAAAAATTATTTTCATCTCATTGAACCACATTTTACTTACTGACATCAACCGTGTCTCTCGGATTTTTGAAATTCCACTCACAGAAGTGATAAAATTATGTTTTATGAAAAATTCAGTTTTTTTAACTACCACTTAGTGGTTTAACTATTCATCAAAAATTGAAAGTTTTCAAAAAAAATACCAAAATTTCACCTTAGGCTAATTTGGATCTTCCAAATCCAAAAATGAAGTCCATTTTGAAAAATAAAATTTATAAAATTTTAAAAAGTGGTTATTACTATTCATAACACTTAGTTTTAATAATATTTTAATAGCATATCGTTGTTTAGTGAAACTCGGTATTGCGTACGATGCAAGCTATCGAGGAAGGTCGCGATTTCGTGGAAAGAAATCCAAGAAAGTGTTGTGTAGAAAAAGATTCCTTTGATGATTTATATAACATAAAAGTCTTAGGTGTTACATTTATATAGTGTGTTGTTTTCAATCTCATTCTTTCCTTGGGATTAAGAACTATTTATGATAGTATTTTTTTCAATATTATTGTTCAAAAGTCCATAAAACTTCTAAATTGGTCTGATAGATTATTTATATTATCTACCAATCTCAGAAACTTGGACTACAGTTGATAATATTTAGTTAACGGTGCACTGGATAAAGGATACTCATGGGTCTTTCCTTTGAAATTGATGGTTTAAAGGCTTGATATTAATAGTGTTACCTGTAGGATTGTTCATAAGGTAATGGGTTCTGGTATTTTTTATGATGGAGGGGGTTGATTTTGGAATTAATTCTAAAAATGGGTATATCCTAGTAATTTTTGTTTTCATATCATAGTTAATCCTAGGGTTTATGTGGATAATTTTATAGAATTTTTTTTTGGATTAAAGGCCAAATCACAGTTTTCCATTCCCTATACATCATCACAATAATTGTTGTAATTGTTAGGTGAATAACATAAACCATATACCTGGGGTGGTCTTTATTTTCTAATTACTTGGTTAACATCATGTTGTCACACTAAACTAGTTAGTTGATCAATTTTGGTTATACATAAAGGTGATGAATCAGTGGTCTATACCTCATTTATACCTTTCATGACCATAATTCTAGTTTCAAATTGTTGTGAGTTCTGATCAATATTTTCAATCAACCCTATAGCTTCTACTGGTGATTTGTTAATCAGGGATCCTCTAAATGATGATTCTAAAATATTTTTGTCATTATTATGTAGGACTTGGTAAAAGAAAAGTAGGAACTGGTTCTCCTCCACTAATCAATTTTTTCAACTGGGAAAATGCTTCTTAAACCTCTCCCAGTATTCATAGAGCATCTCTCTCATCGATTGACGGATGACATAAATCTCTTTTCTAATCACCGTACTCCAAGATGTAAGGAAAAATATTTTTATAGAGCATCTATTCAGGTCTACCCAATCATTGTCCTCACCTAGTTGTAGGTTGTATAACCATTATTTTTCATCTCTATCTTTTGGAAATGGTAATTCCATCCACTTAAATTGTTCTTCTATGACTCCTTGAGGCCCAAATATTGATCATACATGTATAAAATATTGAATATGTAGGTTTAGGTATTCTCCTACAAGACCAAAAAATTTAGGTATAATTTGAATCATTTTAATTCACAACTCAAAAATATTTTCTAAATATGGTTCAATAAGTTGGTTCTTTTGATTTGAAAACATTGGTTCACAAAGGTCATGAAAGGTTTTGTTGGGATTACCAGACATATATTCAAGTTATAAGTGAACAAGAAAAGTGTCACTAGATAATATGAGGTTTATTACCTCAAAACCTAATTTTAAATAAATTTTTATTAATTTATATAGTGTTCATTCAATTTCAGGATCAAAATCAATTAACATTTTAGTTGAACATCGGGTCATTCCAGGTCAATTAAAAGAATTATGGTAATTTTGTGGCACTGCCTCCCCAAAAATGATACAAATGATTGATTCACTACTTTCATGGGGCATTCAAAAATAGTTTTTTTATTGACCAAGTATATTTTAGTTCCTAACCCTAGTTAGTCTCCCGAATAGGATTTCACACAAAATGGTTTATCACATTTTGTTTTTTTGGTAAACTTTACTCAGTTTGTTTTTGTTAATTTAAAAGAATTATGTGGTTTAAAATATTTATTTTAAAATAGTTTAGAATGTTTGATCATATTGGGCTTCACTAAACCTGTTTTAATGTCATCCAATTTTCCATTTTTTACTAATTTTTCTTCTATTTACTAATTCGAGAGGGATTCATCTATTGATTCCTCTCTCTACACTATCCAAATGGTGATGGTGAGGATATCCCTCATTAAATTATTGATTTGGTATGCCTTTTTTCCTATATGTGTGGTGTTGTAATGGGTCCTCCTGATATTTTAGGGAAATCCCCAAATTGGGTATTTTTATTCTCTAATAAACAATAGTTCTAGTCACAGTTCATCACATGTGTTGGTGATCTCTAAGAACTTACCACCCAACCCTAGTCTGTTCCATAGTAAATAGATGGGTATTGGGTGGAGGGATATATGGATCATCAACCAAGGAAACATAAATTAAAATAATCTAATCATAATGATATTACATTCAGCATTAAAAACTTAATTAATAATTTAATCTAGTATGTGGAATATAGAATGGTTTTTTATTCAATTAATCATAGAAACTAAAACATTTCATTTTGTTCTAACCTCCCCCTTTCCAAATCTCTCACAAAAACTAACCCTACATGGATAGGGTAGTCCAGTTGATTCATGAGAAGGGAGACATCACAAGAATAAAATAGAATGAGATAAAATATAATAAAATAGAAAAATAGTGTAGCAATACGGTTTCCTTGTCCAATGCTTCCCCTTCTCCGGTTGATCCATGAATACTCCCCAGGAACTTTATTTTTAGGCCTAATTATTTCTTTATAAATATTTAATTACCCTTAAATATGATTATATATCAATTTCAATTCATTCCCCAGGATTTCAGGGGTGTTACGGGTCATAAATGAGTGGAGACCTCTTTAATTATCATCAAATTCTACAATTTCTAGGCCTTTTGGACATTTCACATCATGAAAAGTGTCTTTACAATGTGAAATGCGTGGGTCTGACACATCCATTGCTTCATTCAAATTCTGCATGTTTTGGGTCATTTATGGGTGTATCATGGCATGACCATATGTTCCACATCATGAAATATGTGGTCTTAGACCATAATGTTATATTCCCATCGTATCTTCCTCTAAATCACCTTCCCCGATGATTTCACATCATGAATAGTGGATTCACAATTTGAAATATCCATTTACAATAGATATTTCTCTATTTCATCTTGGTCTTTAGCTTTGAGCTATAGGCTAAATCCTTGACTTAACCATTGATGTGGAACATCATCTACATGTTGAATTCATCACTTTTATACTAATTTTTTATCAATGATGGTATCCTACTATAAAATACTAAAACAATTAAATACTAAAAAATTAATCATTTAAAGCGCATAATTTTTTTTATTTATATTTAAATTAACATGTAAAACATTTCTTTTTCAAACCTACCATGGTTATTCCCATATCTCATATCATACCCTAAGACCTTCTTAAGGTCCCTTATTAGTTTAACATACACCATCACCCCTTAGAAACATAGTCTTCGGGCATTTCCAAACATCTTAAGTGCTTCCAAGTACTCATCCACGGTTTGGGGGCTCAATGCCACCCCTTTAATTTAGACTAATGGTATCTCAATCCCCAACTGTTCTACAAGAGATCTTCTAGAATGAAGACACACATTAATATCCATTCATAGACATACATATGGTTTAGTATTATAGAGTCAACTTACCTTAAAAAGGAGTTACCAACATCATCAAGCATGTTCATTCTTCTACTAGCTCTATCAAACCTGATTCAATCTCAATACTTCTCAATGATGCTCTCTCACTCTCATGGGGACCTATATTAGGATATGTAACGTAAATAATTAATTATAAACATTTATAACTAATTATATAATTTAACCCAATTTAGAGTAATTTCTTAATTACTCATCAGGCATCACTACTTCATCAAAACCTCAACTAACCACACCCATAAGATCCAGGGCGCATACTTAGAACAATCCTATCCGAAATTCCTATTTTTTGTCACCCAACCAATAATAAATTTCATAAATTTTTTTCCAAAAACCCTAAATAATTTAGGGTGGTGGAAAACCTCTAAAAAACTATGATGGTTAATGGGTACATAGAATATTAGGAATACTTCTATGAAAGTTAGGAAAAATACCAATCAATCTTAGTCAATTTTACCATGGTCCGTTGGAATTGACACCAAATCCCTAAATGGAATTGTATGAAATTAGAGGCTGATGAAGAGAGAACCAATAAAATAAGAAAATATATGATCTTACGTCGAATCATTTTTGCAACACACCACAATTTATCCCCCTCAAGTAAGACTGAATAAGAAGAAAAAAGAAGGCTATTTGGCAAACAAATGGCTCATCTCAAGACCCTTCCCCATCTAAAATAAGAAGGTCCTAGACAATGAAATGATAGGATTTCCCCCACTAAAAAAATTCTCTCAAAAGGCCCCACAAGTAATTTGTTGTGCCCCACTGGATATCAAAATGCTAACTAGTTGTTCGGTGGTCCCAGGAAGCCTATTGGGCCATAATTCATCTAACTGCCTAGCTAATGGTATCCCACTAGCTAGTCAATGTCTACTACAGCATCCCAGCCACCCCAAACCTTTTATAATGCTCTCTTAAATTCCCCAAGCATCCACTGAACCTCAACCCCCATACAAAAATATCCCTCATGGGCATTAAAACACTCAGAACCCTAGTTTGAGTCCCTATTCTCAAAAAAATCATTTACTAAACAAACAAAATCAAATTCCATCAGGAATGTCCAACCCATAATGATGTGGGTTGTTATAGTTTTTTCATAAATGTTACAGTCATGTTAAAATTCATAAATTCACAAATATATTATGTTTGGTGGTAAATCATAGATTTATTTGAGTTTTTTTGGGTATTGTGTCTTTTTATAATCATTACTTGTAGAAATCAGATATGAAGAAAACTTTTCATCATGCAGAACTTCAGGGGGATATCAATATGTAGTAAACAGAGGGTTTTATAGTTTGGGGTAAGAAAGACTCTATATTTTCATTAAATAAATACTTTTCTTGGACTAAAAAAATCATCTACATAGTAGTATAATAGATTTGAATCTTTAATGCCCTCTTATGGGTTTTAAAGGTTTAGTTCTGATAGTTTCATTTATTTTCTGTGTCGGTCCCAGTAGAAAAATCAAGAAGAGGTGAATTGAATTTATAATAAAAAATTATATTTAAAACAATTTAAAACTTAAATCCCCCAATTTAGAATAACATTCCCTATTAATTAATATAGTAGAGTTATATAATTTTATCTTTATAAAATATTCTCCAAATCTTGGTAACAGTACAGTTAAAATGTCTTAAAAGATACTTTAACTTTTGATACTAATTTAATCAAATTTAACACTATATATAAAACATGTGTTAAATCCAACTATCAAAGTAAGGTTTTATATATAGTTTTAAAACATGTACTAGATTATTATTTAAATCTGGGAAAACCAAAACAAATAAAGTACAATGGAAAGATACAAGGGTTTCAATATTAATTCAACGTCGAATCCCCTCTACATGGCAATCACTTGCTGCTAGAAAATTTATCATATAATAAACTAATCTAAAACTTAATCGGGTTTTAAAAACAACTATACTCAAACATTCTATGTTCCACACAATAATCATCTGCATTTATTCATGATATAGAAATATTATAGGTCATACATAACCTATTACACAGTTTCATGTGAGAGTATAAAATAAATGATTAGAAAGTGATACTCAAACACTCTCTAGTTCAGCACATGAGACTATGTTTTATAGATAAATTGGGTATAACAAAACACTATTCAAAATTAATGTATAAAAATAAAGAGTAGGAGAAAAATATGCGAAGAAGTGGTGCAGCTCAATTTTATCATCTTTAATTATTTAGGAGTCCTTTAACCATTCATTGAAAGGGTATCATCCATATTTGAATAGAACGTACGGAAAAACCTAGTGTTGTGGAATTATGGAAAATAATGTATTCTCAATTTGTTAACTGATCAATGTCTTTCCATAGACATGTTTATCTATGTATCTTTTGTCTATTAATGTATGTGTGACTATATTACTGCATCAGTATTCCCTTGTTGCGTGCACCAGGGTATGTTATGGATTCATAGCATTCTAGATGGTCCTCCTATCAATTTCAAGATAATAATAGAATAAAAAAATACTAATACTAAGAGATAGATCTAGAATGTATGAATTTTTCATTAAACATATGAGGAGTTTTTTTAAGAATAAACATTCTTAAATCTATATGCTTTTGAGTGCATTAAATTCATTAATAAATCCATTGGAGAATTAATTTTTCAATTTAATTCAACATAGCTACAGAGGCAGAGCCGGTGGTAGCTCTTCTAGTGCTATCAGCCTATGGTAGTAGTAGCTTGAACTGGTGCTAGATTGTCATAACCATTGATATAACTGTAATTAGCATCACTGAGTAGTAGTAGTGCTCTGGAAGTAGTATCACATGGAAGTATTTTATCTCAGGGGTATATCAACTTGGTGATATATTCACCTAACTGTAGTGGTAGCTCTACTTCGATGGATGCATATTTTAGTAGTGGAAACATAGTGAACTAGTAGTAACTTCACCTGATGATAGAAGAAACTAGCGATAGCTTAGAGCGGTGGCTGAGTTTAACTCATGATAGCTTGAAAAAATTAGCAGTCGATAGTCATGATAGATCAATACATTGCTGAATTTTATTTATCTTCAAAAAATAGGTGACAATCATAAAACATTAAACTCATTAGAAACACAATAATAATGATTTGGGATCATTAAGAAAATGGTGTTTGACAAATCCAATAATATCCCACTTTTAATGATTAAAAATTATGGTATTAAATAAAATTAATAAGAATAAAAAAACCTTTTTAACAAATGAATATAATGAAAACAATATTCTTAAGAGTCACTTTCATTTCCATGAGAACATGTCATGAAGTTATTTTCTATTCCTTTTGGGATTATCAAAAAGATATAATGGGATTAGATTGTACATCTTTATCTCCACCATTAGTATCATATATAAAATCATTAGATATCATAATGACATCCTATGAACTCTTTGAAGAATACCTCTACATTTGAGCACCATTAGAGACTTAAGTTTCTTCAGTTTCTTCCTCTTCCTCTTGAAAAATATCTCTCTCTCTATCTCTCTTAAGAAGATATAAAGGTGTACTATGAGTTCTATATGAAACATTATGACTGCTGAAAATGTCAGGATCACTTCCTTCCTCCACTAAAATAGGGACAGATTCCCTTACAAATTCATCACAGCCAGTAGCCCCACCTTATTCATTATAAGAGTACCGCTACACCAAAATTTGTATTTAGCGGTGGTTCTTTTTTTTATCGGCGGTTTAAACCACTGCTAAATCATTCTACGACAGTTTTTGAAATCCGTCGAAATTGTGTGATGATAAATAATTAGCCGCAGTTTTTTAAAACCATCGTAGAACAATTTAGCAGTGGTATAAACCCTTTATTAATTATTTATTAGTTGTTTATTATTTATTTATTAGTTATTTATTTATTAGGTATTTATTTATTATTATTATTATTTATTTATTTATTATTTATTTATTATTTATTATTTATTTATTACCATGCTCATGGCCATCTCCATGCACATGCTCATGCCATATATAGAAATTCTGCATTGGATGAGATTTGAACCCCTTACCTCTTGCTTATTCCATAAAGATTTTACCACTGCAACAGGCTCTTCCATGTGGTCAGTAAATCGAATTTAATATACTTATATATGTATATATATATATATATATTAATTGGAAAAACAAATAAAACATACCAAATAGATACACAATAAATAATTATTAATCAATAATTATTAACCAATAATTATTAATCAATAGTGATTAACGAATAATTACTAATTACTAATTACTAATTACTAATTAATAATTATTAACTAGAATATAAATGAATAATAAATAAAGAAATATATAATATGAAAATAAATGGTACATAAAAAATAGTAAATAATAAATAGTCAATAATAAATAATAAATAATAAATATTAAATTATAAATAATAAAGAGTAAATATTAAATAGTAACTTTAAATACTAAATACTAAATACTAAATACTAAATAATATATAATATTTAATATATAGTATATAATATATAATATATAATATATAATATATAATATATAATATATAATATATAATATATAATATATAATATATAATGAAAAATGTATAATGTATAATGTATAATTTATAATTTATAATATATAATATAAAATAGATAATTCATAATTCATAATATATGATATATAATATATAATATATAATATACATACAATATATATAATATATAATATATAATATATATTATATATTATATAGTATATAGTATATAATATATAATATATAACATATAATATATTCGTAATGCATAAATAAAAAATTAATTAAAAAATAATTTAATATGATAAATAAATAACATATTAATAAATAATTAATAAATAATAGATAAATAAATAAATAATTTGTAAATTGTAAATAATAAATAGTAAATAGTAAATAGTAAATAATTAATAATTAATAATTATTATTTAATGATTAATAATTAATAATAACTCATAATTAATAATTGAACATTAAGAATTAATAATTCATAATTAAAAATTAATATTTATAAATTTATAAATAATTAATATTTTTATTAGAAAAGTATTAATAAATTAATCATTAATAAATAAATAATATTGAATAAATCAATAATAAATAATAAATAATACTAAATAATGAATCATGAATAAATAATAAATAATAAAAATTAATGAATAAATAAATAATTATTTATTTAATAATTAATAAATCATAAATAATTATTGATAATAACTAATAACTAACAACTTGTAATTTTTAATTTTTAATTATAAAGTAATAATTAAAATTTATTAATTAACATTTTAAATTTAAAATAAAAAATTTAATAGTCAATTAATAATTAACGAATAATTACTAATTCAAAATTAATTAATAATTAATTAATTAATTAATTAATAATGAATAAGAATAAATAAAAAATAAATGAATAATTAATGAATAATAAAATATTAATAAAATATTAATTATTAATTAATTAATTAATTAAAAATAAATTAATAATTATTGTGTATATAATAACTAAATAATAAATAAGTAAATAAATACATAATAAATATTAAATAAATAAATACATAATAAATAATAAAAAATTGATACATAAATTAATAAATAAATAAATAAATAAACAATAAATAAAAATTAAACAAATAAGTAATACATAAATAAATAGTAAATTAATTATATATATCATAAAACGTTACGAACCTCTGAAAACCCTAAAAACACTAAAATAACCATAAAAATTGATCTATGACTCCTTTTTCAATGCCACAGCAAGTAATATTGAAGATCATGAAATGAGCTTCAATATGATATATGGTACTGGCCGAACAGACACCTAGAGTGAATGTTATAAACGTCTGAATTTTAAGAAATCGGGGTCTGCAACTAAAACTTTTGTTTCAGAGGACTTCAGGACCTTTCTGGAAGAATAAAAAGAGACACAATACTTAATGAGTTGCTACAAAACCTAAAAGACATAGATCTTGTTATCGGTTTCGATTTAATATGTGGTAGAGCTCAAACGGACACACGGATTAAAAGTTAAGTCCATTTGATGTTCAATTTCGCTTTTCAACATTTGAAATTTGAATATATCTTTTCCCTTTCATTGTCACATGATTTAAATATCATTATGTTTTATCTCATTTGATAAGTTTTGTTTTGATTGGTTGTGGAGTTGAAATGGGCTTTCGAATCAGAAGATTCGGTCACTTGATTCCAATGTCTGTTTTTCAACTTATTGAATTTTTTTTCAGTTTAAGAATATTATTAACTAATATTTATAAATATTTAAAAATCAACACATTATAAATAATTTAAATTATAAATAATAATATATCTTTGATTGTAAATAATATATAAATTAGTAATAATTAATAAATATATGTTTTTAAAAAAAATCCTTAATTTTGCGGCGGCTTTGAAAACCCCATCTCTAAAAAATTGTAAATTTTTTTTGGTTGAATTTTTAAAAAAATTATAAGAAATATTTTAAAAACATTTTTCAGTGGTTTTTTTGGGTAGTTTTCAAAACCACATCTAAATTTTTTCGATGAAACATTTAGCAGATGTTTTGAAATCCGCTGTGAAAAAACCACCACTAAAACATCGTCTTCTTGTAGTGTACTCCACATTTTCATCTAGATCCATGCTAGGGTCAACCATATTCCTTGTCCAAGAAGGGTTGTTCACTAGTTTGAATTTACCATATAGTTTAACATTATCCTCTACCCATATTTGTAATTAAGGTTTTTAGTTCACTTTCATCCTTTTATGGGTAAATTGATTAAGATAAAATCCTCTACACTTTACTATGTTTTTTTATCCATCAAGAATAAAGCATCTATCTTCCAATGGAGCATAAATCTTCTTTTCATAATCAAAGGAGTTTGATCGATAGTTAGTCTTACACAGATCCATCTTGTACACCATCAAATATCTTCAAAGATTAATCTTTTCACTTATTTTCATAATAAAGAAGAACAAAATATCATTATACCTCATTATACAGAATTTCTCATTCCTAGGACATGGAATGTGCTAGATGAACTAGAAATGAAACTAAAATTATCCTTCCAACTCCATTGTAGTAGGTCTTCTAAATGTTTCATTTCGAATAATCAAAATAAGATAATCCCCTATAATGAAATTATCTCGATTAATGTAAAATGATTTCTTATAATCCTCATATATACATTTATGAAAAACATTCATAAATTTATCTGATTACTTTTAATTGAATATAATATCTTTTCTATCCACCATGATTTTGATAAAATATATCATCTCATAAACTGATACTCTTCATAGAGGTAATAATCATAAGTCCTCCTAGGGTAGATTAATCTATCCCTTGTCCTAGATCACTTTCCATATGAGGTCATTGATTTAAAATAACCAAGTGGATTCAATTTCCTTCTCATTAACAAAAACCCAGGATGCAAGATAGGAATTCTTTAGTTCTATAGGCTGACTGAACTCCCCTCTAGATTTATTATTAGGAATTGGTTATTAAATTGATACTCTAGGATTCTTCAGTCTAACAATTTTTTGAATGGGTTTGAAGGTTGAATATTGAAGGAAGAGGGTCATGGGTCGATAGATAAATTAAAGGTTTCAATGGATATGTGTGTGAGAAAGAGTTATAAATTCAGACTCTTATATATATAATTTTATCATTTAGGTATTTGAAGATTAAATTTTAAATAAAAAAATACTAATAAAAAAAATAAAATAAGATAATACTTTTAATTACAAACAATTGGAATGTTACTACTTGTGATGGTAGCATGCCAGATGGTAGATCACAATGGTAGCATACAAAGGTAGATCCTATTGTTTTTACAACCATGGTATCATAACCACAGTAACATAACCAAGGTAGCACAACCACAGTAGTATACCAATAGTTCCAAGGACAAACAGTTTCATAGCTAATGGTATATCCTTATGATAGAAAAGTATTTTGATTTACCTCTACCAAAAAAATAAATTTAAGAGTAAAAGACTAACCAAAATTCATCATTCCATATTCATGTCTGATATATCTCACTCTCTCATAATTCAATGGATTAGTGAATATGTCATCAAGATGATATTTGATTGCAATTAATTCAAGATTTATTTCACCTTTTTTAAAATAGTCCCACAAAAAGTGATGTCTCATTTTAATATGTTTTGTTCTAGAATGAGACATAGGATTCTTAAAAATGTTTATTTCACTTGTTTTATCACAATTTATAGGGACATGTCAAAATTGAAATCCATTTTCTAGTAAAGTTTGCTCCATCCCCAGAATCGACACATAACAACTGCATATAGCTATGTAATAATCTTTAGCAGTGGATAATGAAATAGAATTATATTTATTACTATATCATGTAACTATAGACTTGCCCAAAATTGATATATTCCTAAAATTATTTCTCTATCTAACCTACAACCACTAAAATAATCATCTGAATAAGTAACAAAATCAAATGTCTTTACTCATAAATAAAATATTCCTAAGTTGGTTGTTCATTTCAGATATTTAAAAATTATTTTCTTAGAAAGTGAATGTAATTATTTTTGGTTTTATTGAAAATGAGTACACATATACATACTAAACATAATATTAGGTTGGATAGCAGTCAATTAAAGTAGTCTCTCAATCATACCTCTATAAGTGTTTTGATCAACTAGTTTCCCAGATTCATCAAGATCCAACTTATAATTATTACTCATTGGAGTATCTATTCCTTTTATACTGCCTAATACAAAACATTTTATAATATCTTTAGAGTATTTTATTTGGTTTAAAAAAATTCCTTATTTTGAAAAATTAGAAAACCAAGGATAAAGTTAACTCACCCATCAAACTCATTCCAAATTAATTTTGTATCATTTTTTAAAATTTAATACATAAATAATTTATTAAAGATCCAAAAAATATCATCAATATATATTTTAACTACTAAAACATATTTTGAAATTATTTTAATAAATAAATATTATTTATTCATTTAGTAAATTCATTTAAAATAAATAATGAATTGAGTCTATCATACTAAGCACTAAAATATATTTTTTTAACCATATAAATCTTTTGTTAATTAAAATAAATTATTTGGAAAATCAGGGTATTTAAATATAGGGTTTTGTTCTAAAAAGGCATCATTAATTATATAACCATTTAATAATGCACTCTTAACATCCATTTGATATAATTTTAAATTCAATTGTGCTCCATAGAAAATAAACATGCTTGTGGCTTCAAATCTAGCTACTGGTTAAAAGGTTTCCTCATAGTAAATACCTTCCTCTTGGATGTAAAAAAATTCAACCAAACTATATTTATTTCTAATTATAGTTTGTGACTCATAAAACTTGTTTCTAAACACAAATTTAGTGCCAATGATTAGGTAGTCCTTGGGCCTTTAAACTAGATTTTAAACTTTATTTCATTCAAACTGGTTGGTCTCTTCTTTCATATCCACTACCCATAATTTATCACTGATAGATTTCGTGATGTTCTCAACTTTAAGATGTGAAAAAATGACTTGATGTTGAAATTGGTTTCTAAGATAATATCATGATTGAGTTTCTTTATCTAGGTCTCTTATAACTGCATATAAGGGATAGGCTTTATGAGTCCTTACAGTTCTAGGGATTGAAGTATTTGTAACTTCATTCTCTTCTTCAGGTTTGGGTATATAATTTTCTAATTTGGGTGATTTTTTTATAAGTTTAATATAATTATCACTAGGTTTGGTATTGGTATACATATTAGAAAGTTCACCCTCATGGTTTTCTAAATGGGTCTTAGGAACATGTGGATCTGTTTCATGAAAATTGACATGTAAATATTCTTCAATAATCAGAGTCGTTTTATTGATTACCTTGTATGACTTACTGAATGTTAAATATCCAAGTAAAATTACTTCATCAATTTTTGATGAAAACTAGTAAAAATTCTCTTCTTTAGAAAATATAAAGACTTTACAACAAAAATCTATAAATTAATTAAATTTTGGTTTCCATGCATTCAATAATTAATATAGGTTTTCTTTAAAAGAGTAATAACTCGAACTCTATTAAAAATATAGAAAGATATATTCACATATTTTTCCCAAAAATAAATTATTAAACCATACTCATAAAACATAGTCTTGGACATTTCAAAAGGGTTTGGATTCTTCTCTCTACTACACTATTTTGATGTTGGGTCTTATCAGTAGAAACGTTATGTCTATATTTATATTTTGAGCATATATATTCAATGACTTAATTTTTATACTCAATAACATAATCAATTATTAATGTTTTTAATATAATTCTAGTAAGATTATTTACAGATTTAGTATATTTCGACGAATAGGAAAGATCTTCGCATTTATGATCTAAGAAAAACACCCATGTATATATTGAATAATCATCCACTATAACGTAGGAATAATGTTTTCTTGTTAAACTAGAAACTAAAAATGGTCCACACAAATCCTTGTGAACCAACTCTAGGGGTTAGAAATTTGAATCTTATTTTTTTGTTTGAAATAGATTTGGATTTTCATTCCCTTTTAATAAGGATTAAGTACTTTATCTATTAGAAAATCTGGTTTAGATAGATCCTTGACTAATCATTTATTAGTTATCTTTGTGAGAGGAACTAAAATAAGAAATATTTTTGGAGAGAAAATAATTCAAATGAACAGTATAAATATTTTAATTTGAAAATAAGTAAACACTAAAACATATTTCAAATCAAATACATTGAAATAATTATTTTAAAAATTAATATGATAACAACAATAAAAGAAGTAGGTTATTCTAATGAGATTATATTTTAATCCATATACAAATAATACTTTATAAACTATAACAGTACTAGATTTAGTGATTTGATCGAGTCCGGTTTTTTTCCATTTGGTATTGTCACCAGAAGTGACTTGTCTAACGACAACTTTATAAGGTTCATGAAAATTGAGTATTACCCAATCGTGTTTCTAGAACATACATTGTCTATATATGATAAGTTCCAAATGGTACTCTTCAATAAGATTTCCTATAGAAAAGTTTAAATACGAAAGAATTTTGGTACCCATATAATCTTAGGACTAGAATTGTTAATAATAAGGGATTCTTGGATCAAATGTTGTTTAATTGGTTTCCCATAAAAAAAATATTTTATAAATAAAAAATTTATTACGTCCTGAGGAATAAGAATTATTTACTATGATTGAAGAACTGGAAATAGGAACAAATTTATTCTAATTAATCTTTATCTATCTATGTTAGTAACTAATTCCAGTAGAATTATTTGGAGTGGTTTACATACCAAGAATCTAAGTCATTGTTTTTCTACCATTAGTGGATCTATTTATATATTTATTAAGTGTATCATTGTAAATTTTATGTTATTACTATCCTTTTACAATTGAGCATTATTGTCTTTTTCTACAAGATAATTAGAATTAAATTGAGCAGACAATGCATGTTGTTTCTTTAAACCATTATATTTATCATTATGCTCATTAACTGTCTCTCTGATTATATTAAAATGTTAAAATAAATCATGACTGGACATATATTCTTCATTTTATAATTCATGGAAATATTAGAAATATTTTCAGGAGATACTAAACAAATATTTTACACCTCATGTGTTTTTTCCAAGAATCACATGTTGTCTCTGTCATTTTTAACTTCCCTATTTGAGTGTGGATCACTTGATCTATCCTCAGTGCCACTCAAGGTGGTTTTTATATCCTTTTTATACCTTTAACCTTGGTCATCATAATTTATCTTATACTTAAGTTTGGGAAAAACTTCTTTGATGTGTCTTATTCTTTTATAGTCATAGAAGATCACTTCATCAGTGTAATAATCATTTTCCAGTCATTCCTATAATTTCCCTTATTTTCATAATTTCCTCTATAATTTGATTTATTGATGAACTTATTATTCCAATATAATTTTTTAAAATTTATGGATAGGTGATCCATTTCATCATCACTTTCTTAGGGTGATCCATTTTCAGTGGAACTATCATCCTTGATATTTTATTTTATCTTAGAGTGAGATTCCTTGAATGCTACAAACTTATTTTGGGGTTAATCTCCTTCCGATTTTTTTTTACTTTTAGTTATTCCCCATACATAATTATTTTTTAAATAGTCTCTTTAACATGAAACTTAATTATATCACATGATTCACCTATAGAAACCATGGTTCCCTTCCACCTTTCTCGTAAGAATCTCAAAAGTCACATCACTTGATCCTTATCTGTATCTATATTTCCAAGTGCATGAATTTTATTCAGGGACTCGTTAAACTTGAGATACGTGTAAAAAATGGGTTCTTCAATTTTCATCTTGAAACTATCATATTTACTAGTTTAATTATTTATACACATTTCGTTGACTTTGGAAGATTCTTCATAATAAACAAGAAATGTGTCCCATATTTGAAATGTGGTAGTATAAGGAGATATTATGTAAAAAAATTATTATCCTAAAGAATAGTATAAAACATTCATGGATTTATAGTTTCAATCATAGGATCCTTTTACATTAGCATCCCAAGTCTTTTTTTCAGTTTGTGGTATTTCATATTTTTCTGCAATTTTCGGTCCAAATATCAAATCGCATTCTCTCTATATACATTTTCATCTTGATCTTCCATTGAGCATAATTTGTTCCATTAAAATAATGAGGATTTTTATTAGCAGCTCCCTCAAGATTAGATTATCCATAAAGATATAAATTTAAATATAACAAAAAAATTATGATCTTTTAGTAACACTAGATCACAATAATCAGATATTTTGTAGTGCTCTAATACCAAATGTTGTTCCTATTGGAAAAATAAATAGGGGTGAATTTATTTTCTAATAAAAATTTATATTTAAATCAATTTAAAACATAAATACCGTAATTTAAAATATTACTCCCAGTTCACTAAAACAACATAGTTATATAATTTGATCTTTAGAAAAGCTTCTCACAATCTCAATCACATCTGATTTAAAATAGTTTAAAATATAATATACAATTTGAAACTAATTAACATGACTAAATATTCATATATATAAAACATATTAAATCTAATTATCAGAGTAAGGTTTTGTTATATAATTTTAAAATAGATACAGGTTTAGTATTCAAATCAAGGAAAAACAAAATAGATAAATCAAAATGGAAATATAAAAGGGGAATAGTATTAATCTAAGACCTAATTCCCTCCAATTACAAATAACGTACTTCTAAACGGTTAATTATATAATAATCTAGTCCAAAACCTAGATTGGGTTTTACAAAAAACTATACTCAAATAGTATAGGCTATACACAAGACTCTACCATGATTATTTATGGGAGAAAAAAGATTTTAGGTCAGAAACAACCTCTTCCACAATTATATGTGGGAGGAAAAAAAGAAAATATTTTAAAGAGAGTGTCTAGAACTCTAGATTTCAGTACATGTGGTTGTGTTTTATACATATATTGGGTAAAACAAAAAACATCCAAAAAGTAATGAATAAATAGAAAGAGTTAGATAAGAAGGATATAAAGATGTGGTGATGCTCAATCTTATCAGCTCCCATTGTTAAGGAGTCCTTTAATCTACCATTAAAAGGGGATAAACCAAATTTTCCTAGAAAGTAAAAAAAATGGAGTGTCATGGATGTTTGGAAAATCCTTTGTTTGCAGTCATCCAAATGATTAATGTATTTCCACACAGATGTGTGTCTATTTATATTTTATGTCTCAGTGTATGTGTGTATGTACTACTACATCAATATTCCCTTATTGCATGCATTATGGGGATATTTTAGGTTTATAAAATTACAGATGTTCTACTTATCCATTGTAGGATAATAATATAATAATCATAATCCTCACACTGAGAGATAGAATCATAATGTCTAAAGTTTCCTTTATAACTTCTGAAGAGTTATTTAAGAATAATCATTTTTAAATCTATGTGTCTCTTACTGCATTGAATATATTTATCTAGAAATCTTAAAATTATTATTAAATTTAATTATGAACAAATACGGTAGCAGAACGTGAATTAGCTCTTCTAAAGTTGGAAGCCTTTAGCGATAATAGCTTAAACTGGTTGTAGATGTTATTTATTATTGAGGTACCTATAGATAACATCACTGAGCGGTCAAAGTGATCTAACGGTAGCATAACTTGGTGGTATCTGATCTCAGTGGTAGATCCACTTGGAGGTATATGCACCTAATGATAGCAGTAGTTCCACTTCGATGGTTGCATATTTTGGTTATATAAACATAGGTAACTAGCGGTATCATCACCAAAAGGTAGCACAAATTTATGGTAGTTTAGAGTGTTAGTTGAGTTTTAATCATAGTAGATTGGAACAACAAATAGTCGATAGTCATGGAAGATCAAGACTTTGCTAAATTTGTTTTTTTATCCAAAAAAATCTTAATATCATAAAGCATCAAACACATTAGAATCATATTAAACATGATTTTTTATCATTAAAATAAGGTGGTGGTGGACTAATCTAACATTAAGAAATTTTGTGATAGATTTTTTGTTTATCCACTACTTTATGTTGATGACATGTTGATTGTAGCAATGGATAATAAAGAGATTAAAAGGGTTAATGATATATTGAATTAAAAGTTTAAAATGAAATATTTGGGAGATGCAAATAAAATAATTTTTATTGAGATATTGGGGGATAATAATTTGGGCATCTAATATTTGAGTTAGAAGTGATACATTGAGAAATTTATTGAAATATTAAATATGAAGAATTCAAATATTCTAAGTACTCCATTAGATACTCATTTAAGACTTTAATATTCTCTATATTCCTAATCATATGATGAGGTTTAGTATAACTCTCAGGTTCCATATTCATGTTTAGTGGGTTCTTTGATGTATTTTCTGGTATGAACCCATTTTATTTATCTCATGTGGTTAGTTCAATTAGCATATATATTTCTTATCTTGGTAATGATCAATTGGTCGTAGTGTAGTGTATCTTTAGATATATATCTGAAACTATTGGTTTTTTCATTCATTTTGGGAGATCATAGTATAGTCTGATTGGCTATATATACTCTACTAATACAAATCATGTGATGTTCAACATTGTCATTTATTAGCAATTGTTAAAATCATTAATAAAGTATGGTATTTATCAATGTTAAAGTAAGCGCAGAAAAAAGGTTTATTTCATAAATAAATAAAAATATATCATAAATAATCATATATTAATATATAAATATATTAATATAAATATAAATATAATATATTTTATTAGATATGGTCTATATAAGACTAAATATACAATTACACTTAATATATATAATATTGAGTGAAAATGGATTATTTAATATTAAGAAAAAATTATATATCTATATATATATATATATTAGGTACATAGTGGGTAAAATTACATTAAACACACACACACCACACACACATGCCAGAAAGGCAGGCCATAGCCTCTAAGGGATAGTCTACCCATCAAGCCATATTAAATATGTATTTATAAATAATATTTAATATACATATATATTTATATTAATGATTCAAATATTTAGTGAAAAATGGTTTATAAGTATATTAAAAATTAATATTAATTAAAAATAATGAATAATGAATATTAAAAAACATTTAATAACAAATTTTTTTCAATGTTATTTGTTTTTCCAATTAGAAATATATATAAAATAATAAATATTTAATTATTAAAAAAATTGACTAAATATATTACACTTAATAGGTCATTCAATAATTTCACACATACATATATGAAATTAATTCAATTGTATCAAGTAAAACGTACACAAATGATACATTATTAATATTATCTTTTTATATTTTTATTTATTAGTATTTAATATTAAATATTTTATGCTCTGAATTATTAAATTTTAAACAATTCTTATATGTATATTTAATTTATAGTATGTATTAATTTTAAATATATATATATATATTAAATTTATTAATTTTTGTTATTTTTTTCTTATTAATAATTTTTTTTATAATTTTTTAATTTATTCGTTGTTAATTTTTATTTGTTTAATATTTCTGTAATTTTATTCATTTTAAATATTTATTTATATTTATTAATTAGCATTTAATATTTATAATATAGTTTCAATTTACATAATTAATATATGTATTCATTTTAACTTTAAAATATATTTATTTTATTTTTAAAAAATTTATATAATTAATAACTCTTATACATTTTTTAATAATTTTTCAATCTATTCATATTTTAATTAAATTTCACTCATTTTTAACATTCATTTATATAAAATTATTTATCCACTAATAATGTTAAGTTTTTATTTTTATTTTTTAATAATTTATTCAATTTTAATATTTATTCATTTAATATTTTTGTAATCTAATCATTTTTAAAAGTTTTTTATACTTAATTATTTAATTAAATATATAATATTTTTAATATATATATATATATATATCAATATATATAGTATTTCCTTAAATATGATATATAAAATACAAAATATTTATTTAAATTTAATAACTCATATATTTAGTGAAGAATGGTTTATAATTAAAAATTAATAGTAATTAAAAATATTGATTAATTAGTATTGAGTAATAGATTTTTAATTCAGTGTCATTTGTTTTTTCAATTTAACATATATCAACCTTGTATTACATTAATTTCACACACACATATATGTAATTAATGCTATTTTATATAGAAACACACACACATAATTTATTTTAATTTAATAAATATTTTATATTCATTTTAAAATATTATTTCTTAACATAATATACTTATTATATACTATGTTTTTAATTGGTAAATGTTTTTCATTTTTTATATGTTTATTCAATATATAATATTTATTACTTTTTAATATTTTTTCAAATTTATTCATTTGTAATATTATATTAAATAATAATATTAATTATTTGTTGATATTTTTTAAATTTATTAATTTTATATTTTCCTTGGTTTAATATTTTTTTAATTGTATCCAATTTTAATATTTATTTATACATATATATTTATTAACATTTAATGTTTTTAATATGGTTTTAATTGGTATAATTAATATGTATTTATTTTCATTTTAACAAATATTTATTTTTAGTTTTTTTAATAATCTATATAATTAATAACACTTATTCATTTTTTATTTTTTTATTTTTCAATCTATTGATATATTAATTATTAAATTTCACTATTTTGGACCTTTATTCATTTAATATTATTTAGTATTATTTATTCACTAATAAATTTTATTATTTTTTACATTTCTTTAAAATATATTCAATATTAATGTTTATTCGTTTAATATTATTTTTCAATTTATTCATCTTCTATATTTATGTATACAGATTTATTCATTAACATCTAATATTTTTAATATGGTTCAAATGTACATATTTAATATTTATTCAACTTTATTTTAATATATATTCATTTTTTTTAATAATTTATATAATTAATAAAACATATTATTTTTTTCATATTTTTGAAATCTATTCATTTATAGTTATTAAATTTCAGCCATTTATAACATTTATGCATTTAATATTATTAATTCATTAATAATGTTAATGCATTTTTACTTTTTAAAATTTATTCATTTTTAATTTATTTTTATTTAGCATTTTTAATTTATTTTTTATATTTTTTATCAATGCTTTCCAAAAAGCATTTATAAATATAGGTTTTATCAGAGCATTTTATTTTAATGTTGATAAAACCTATAGTTGTCATTGTGTTTTGGAAAGTGAGGATAAAACTCTTCTCGCCTTTTAAATACAACCCTAACAAAGAACCCCACTATCTTGTATCATTCAATCTCTCATGGAACTCATCCTTTTCCACTGCTTCCCCTCAAACTTCTCATATAAATCAACCCTTTCAAAACTGAAGATATGTAATTATTTATACTCCTTTTTATTTAATCTTACATTGTTTTCCCATTTTTAGTTATTTTTTTCTAGTGTATTGTATAACCCCCATTCTTCTTGGTTTATGGGTACCGTAGTGTCTTTCCCATATACCATACGACCACCATTTTTGATTTCCATGGGGTTTAGATACTCAATGTTTGGGTGTTTTAATTTTTTAAAGTTTGGAAGTGGATCTTAACATATTATTGGTCGAATTTCTTTGAATGTTTATAATTACCTAAGGAAACATTTATATTAAAATGGAAATGAAATTATGATGCTAGTTTTTTTGTAGAAAATTAACAAGAACAAATACCATATTGAAATCACATATATGTACTTTTTTTCTATTTTGATTTAATTTTTTGATAATATATACATGTATAAAATATATATGGGAACACACATTCACATATTAAATATAAATTTTTTTATATATGAATATATATATATATCTTTATATAAGTATATACATATACATGAATATATATATATATATCTGGCATATATGTGGATAGGGGTTTGGAATGATTGTGTATTTTGGGCCTAGGCCTGTTCGTTCGGATTGTAGGTTTATGTAGAGTCCATAAGGATCAATATAGGTCAATTCATTGGCTCTCCATATGATTTTCTCTCATATGTTTATTACACATTCCTTTGAATTTTATTTATTCACATGGTATTAGAGTGTGAAAATATTATATTGTTAACATGTTACCTAGCAGATATACACGCTTATATCTATATGCATATTATTAACACTTTATTTATTCACATGATTTCTTCATATTATTAATATGGTTTCCAAAGGGTTTCGATACTAAAAATATTTTTTTCTTAAAGAATACAATATATTTGTCTTAAGTTGTCACTTGAGGAGGTTTCTCATTGTGTTCTTTGTCAGTTAAAATACAAAATCATTTAAAATTAATAGAATTGGATTGATCGAAAACATATTTATAATCTAATTAAAAATGGCGATTTTTATTGGAAAATGAGTATGGAAATAGTGGGTTTGGAAAAATGTAAAAAAATGAAAGAATGAAATAGTATTGAGAAGTGAAGAATTCATCTTATAAGTAAATTAGGAACCATATTTTTTAGTAGATACCTTAAATATGATCAAGCTATGTAAACATTCCCAAAAAAGAATATTATTGAACATTATAAGATGGATATGAATCAAAATGGATGTATGTTAATAATATGACTAAGGAGTATGTGGATGAAGTTAAAGTTCTCATAAAGTTTTCAATACATCATGCATATAACCCTTCTTAATTTTTTTTTCATGTTTATGTTGTTTTTATTTATGAATAATTCATCTAAAAGAATTATAAGAAAATTTCATTTGTCATGTAATAGATTGAAGCTATAAATTTTAGACTTCACATTGTAAAAATAATGATGGATATCCTCCAAATATATTTTTTATTTTATAAAAGTCACTTTATGGTTTACTGATAACCACACACTTCAAAATTATACCATATAAACATTAAACACATAAAAAACAAATAATACAGCAGACATAATGCACAGTAACCAGATTCATAAAAAAGTAAAAAAATTGGCAACCTTTCATCGTCACCTCATCATCATCACCCCAACCAAAAACCATCTAACTATTGAGAACATATATTAAAATCTGAATTTCAAAATTAAAAATTCAAATAGCCACCATAATTACTTCCATGATCGACACTACACCTCACCCCATACACCATAACCACCATACACATCTCCATCACCATTGTCAGTGAGATTGTCACTGGTACCAGCATCTCACCACTATCAACCACGTCATCATTTCCACTGTAGATATGCTATAACCAAATCTCACAGGACATATAAAACACAATCACCAATTTAAAATTCTTTAAAAAAAATAGGAACAATCCCATCATGAAACCATGGACCAAGAGGAAGTGAAGTTCCTAAGAATCAAATAACAACAGTGAAGGGGGTTTGAATATGTTGTTCACTTGTTATGAGTTTCAAAACTGTTAGAAACATAACCACTAAAACCTATTAATATTTATTTCCTTATCAAATTTTAGTAAATACACATTCATGAAAAGTTATTAATGAAATTAAATCACAAAATATTTACATGGTTCTGCCTCAATGTGAGAACCTTCATCCTTTCCATAGCCACTCACATGGGTCTATGAAAATTCAATGTTATTAATAGGTGAATAAAACTTATGAAAAATCCCATTGTACACCATATATATCCTTATATGAAATATTATATTGACTCACATTAGTTTAAAATGTTTCTTACAAAAAAATTTAGCCAATCAAAAGAATAAAGACTTTTTTGAAACTGCTCCATAATTATTCACTCTGAATCCTTAGTCTGATTTGGATAATTCCTATTTTCTCAATCTGATGATGTAGGATCTAATTCAGTTAATTTGATGATTCTAGATCTGATGAAATCATTCTGATTAATTCATTCTCAATTTATATTACTAGTAATCTACTCAAATTCTCAATACATTCCTTCTTAGTCTGATCGACACAATATGATTTTCCTCAAAACAATCTTTTTTAATCTTGTAAACAAGCATTCAGCTATTTGATCCTCCTCATGTGATCTCTATATGTAAATAACATTCCCTTCATTTCATCAGTGCCCTACCTTTTCAAATTATGTAAAATTTATGATGAACAAATGATCTGAGCAAGTATTTATAGGAAACTACAAAAAACAAAAATCGAAAACTTGAATGCTTTCCAAGCTTCCTCAAATTTCAAAAACATTGAAGATCACTCGCATTGAAACATCAACTTTGATATCTTAAATCCTCCTTATATTTCTTCTATATTTATAAAAAATTGAATTTCAAGTTTTGACCACTTCAACTCTAAATAGAACTTCTATAATCTCCTTTTTGAGTATTCTTCATAATCATCTTATTACATATCTAATTCCTTCTCAGCTCATTACGAATCAGTTTCTTCCCAAATAATTACGAACCTACTTCTTTCTTATATCATTATGATTTTTTTTATTTATCAACTCATTATGATTTTTGTTTATTTATAATCTCATTACAATTTATATTTCTTTCTAAGATCATTATAAGTTCTATTTCTTTCTCATCTCATTACGATTTATGTTTCTTTCTCTTCTCATTATGATTTGTGTCTCTTTATTATCTCATTATAATTTATGTTTCTTTCTAATGTAATTATTATATATTTATTCTTTATTATCAAATTAATATTTCTATTTCATTCTCATCTCATTACAATTTCTATTTCTTTCTCAACTCATTACGATGAAATTATTCACTCAGTAACTTTGAAATTTTTTATACATCATCAAATTTAAACATTATTACATCGTGCAACTTATGAATCTAGTAATTCCATAACCAAAAAAAAATTTAAAATTCCTACAATTCATAAAAATATTTTATCATGATTATGTTTCATTATTTATGATAACTTCTTTATCAGTAATGTATTATATGAATTTATTTATAAAATATAAAAACTTTTTAACTCCTAACTTCACTTTCTTTAACAAAAATCTTTAGAATCATTATGAATTCTTCATTAAAAAATTCTAAATTTATTTCAAATGACAATTCCAATGAATATTTGTCTTTATACTGATGGACCTGAGACCAATGGTGAGTCTAATTCCAAAAAAACAAAAACATTATTATATAAAAAGGTTGGTTTTTATAAAATAAAAAATCTCTATTAAAAAATTTTATCACAAAGGTTCTTCAATATCCCCCTTTGGATTTGTTGACAACCTACGTTAATAGATTTTTCAACTCTCGGAAATTTTTCACAACTAAAATTTTGTAAACAAATCAAGTTTTATTGACTACTATCAAAACATATCATTTTTCAAAACAGACTGTCCTAACACCACACTACTGGATAATGTAATATTTTTAAAGGAAATTCATCCCTTAATAGAAAGAAAAAATTATATCCATGTAATGATAAACTCCCCATTAATTTTAACTTTTCCACTCTCACTTTTCTTTTTCACTACCGATTTTATGATAACCATAGCTTCATGTTCATTTAAGAATGATAATTAAAAACTTATTACAAATAAGAAATTTATTACTTTCTCTACCCATTTGTCAACATAATCCAATGAATGGTGGGGGTACTTCGTTATGAGGTTTAAGAAGTTATGAGAGGAGGTTTAGCATGAATTTATAGCCTCAATTCCACAAACCATTCTTTTGGAATTTCATTTATAAAGATATCATCAATTTGATACTTTGTTGAAATGTATTACAACAAAACATCTCCAATAGCAACTTTATCTTTTATAAAGTGAATATTTATATCAATTTGTGTTGATCATGAATATTGGATAGGATTTTTAGAAATATCATTGCAATCTAATTATCACAAATATCTTAATTGGTTTAGAAACATTCACTTTCTAGTCTTCTAGCCAAACATTAATCCACAAAATTTGAGTACTAGCCTGAGTAGCTGCAACAAATTTGGATGTAGTTGTTCTCAATGTAATTGAAATTTGTTTCTTACTATTCCAACTCACACAATATTCACCCAAGAAAAATGTTCCTCCTGGTTTTGATTTTCAATCATTATAATATTTATCTGAATCTGCATCAGTAAAAAACTGAAATTTTATATAACAACTTATTTTGTATAATAACCCATGTGAAGTTGTTCCATTGACATATCTCAGAATTCTTGTTGCTGTTAACATATGTGATTATTTAAAATTACTTTGATACCTGGAACACAAGTTATAGCATAAACTATATCAAGGCATCAGGTTGTAAGATAAAGTAGACTTCCTGTCATATTCTGAAAATATTTCTGATTCACACTTTTTTCAATTCATCTTTACTTAACATTGTACTCACTAAAATAGGAGTAGAAACTTCTTTGGATTTTTTTATTCCAAACATCATTAACAATTATCTGGAATACTTTTCTTGAGATAAGAAAATGTTTTTTTCTTTGTTTAACTTGTACTCCAAGGAAGAATGTTAATTATTCTAACATTGAAATTTAAATATTCTTCATCATTTATTCACAAAAAAATTTACAAACATCATCTCTATCTTTGTTAAAAATTATTTAATCCACATAAACAATTACAATTAGAGTTCCAGAGTCAATATCTTTCATATACATGTTTCTATAAACTTTTTCTTTAGAAAATTTTTATCTTTATCAAATAATATCCATGTTTTGAATACAAAGAACGAGGAGCTCATTTAAACCTATACAAATCATTCTTCAGTTTAAAAAAAAAATTTCATCCTCATCAAGTAGAAACCCAGAAGGTTTTCCAATGTAAACTTCTTCCTCAATATCATCGTTTAAGAATGATGAATTTACATCCATCTGATTAAATTTGTTATTCTGATGTGCAATCACTGAAAGAAGCATTCTCATAGTTTCTAATAATTCAACTAGGGACAAGTATTCTTAAAAATACACACCCTACACCTATGAATTTCCTTTAAAAACAATCTAGGCTTTGTTTCTTGAAATTATCCTTGTTCGTTTAACTTGTTTCTGTAAAACCACTTGGTTTCGATAACATTTTTCTTTGATGTTCATGAAAAATGTTCCCATATTTCATTATTCTCAATCTAATCCAACTCTCCATTCATATAATCCATCCATTATTTGTATTAAATAGATTCATAAACTTATTCATGTTCAAATTTTATGATAATTGAAGTATGATTTTCTAGTCTCATCTTTCTTCTTGTCTGAACTGGAGCCTTCTGATTTCCAATATTGTTTTTGGACTCAACATTTTTTTGTAAAGTGGGAAATTTTGATGTTTCTTTTCAAACTAAAATTTTCATATCAAATAGATTTTATAAATCTTGTTAAGGATTTTTTGACTTAATTTCATTATTTTTGGAAATATCTAGTTTTTCCTCCTCAATATTCTCAACAACTTTTGTTAAGGAATTTTGATTTTCAATTACCTTTACATCATATGATTCCATCAACTTTTGAAAAAATTTGTTTTATTATTTGTAACTTCTTATATTTGGTTAATGACCCATAAATTTTCCTTCCTCAACTTTCCTATCAAACATTCCAAAATTCAGATGTTTTATTTTTAGAAAACATGGTATTCTATGAACATTGAAGTATTACAGTGAATGTTTTTTGTTATACCACATTCCATAAGGAGTCATGTAGGTTTCTAATCTCAACCAGCATATATTTTGATCATGTATAATAGTACTAACAGATTCACTCCAATAGAATTTGTAAATTTTGTATTCTACTAATATACTTCTTACCTTTTACACAAAACATCTATTATTTCTTTATACAACTCCATTTTTTTGTAGAGTATAGGGAGAATTGTGCTGATGTTGGACACTATAAATTCTCAGATAAGTTTTCAAAGTATTTCTTATTAATTATGTGCCATTATGCATTCTCAAGTTTTTTATGGAAACCCCCATTTCTTTCTCAACGTCTTTTCTGAAGAATTTGAACATTTACAACATTGAAATTATTCAAAATTCATCACATTTAAACATTATGACATATTATAACTTTTGATTCGGGTACTTCTAGAACCGAAAGAATCATTAAATTTTCTCAAATTCTTCAAAATATTTTTCATGAGTATATGTCATGATTTATGAGAACTTATTGATTAGAAGATTATTATCTGAATTTATTTAGAAAGTATAAAAAATTTACCTCTTGATTTCACTTTCTTAAAAAAACCTGTTCAGCATCATCACAAATTATTCACTCATCAACATCAATCTTTATTTGAAACGAAGATTTTAATGAATCTTGGGATTTATAATTATAGACCTGAGACCGATGGTGATTCAGATTCTTGAATAACAAAATAATTCGTATACAAAAGGATATTTGTAAACAAATACAAAATATTTGTTAAGAAAATTTATCACAAAGGTTCTTTAGGATGTCAGCATAATATTTTCCTCATGTAACACTGATGACCTCTCAAACTACAAAACCCCAGAGCCCTTAGAAACCACCACATGTTTCCAGCTAGAATAAGAGTGTTGGAATCCTATATAAATAGTAGATAAAGGAGAGGATAGAGGCCATGACAAGGATCTCTAACCATCTTCCTGGCCACTAATCCCAGCAATCGAATCCACCACCTAGAAAACCGCAACCAAAGAGGTCCAAATAGAATAGAAACAAACTACATGAGAAAGACCAAAACTAAAAAGGGACACTAAAACTAATAAAGGTAGATCAAAATGTAAATTAGAAAAATGGTGACAATGATGAAATATAGAAGGGGACATTGTTTTCCCTACCACCATCATCATCCCAAATCAACCACAAATTCCATCAAGATTGACCAAAAGTGGGGTCTTTCACAATGGGTGTTTCAATAAGAATAGAGTATGAGGGATTATGTGCAAGATCAGTTCCTCGATACACATAAACCATCAGAAAAGGATCCCAAAACACAAGAAACTAAGAAATGAGATGAATAATATCACTAGAATCCACCACCATTATAATACCAAATCATCAAGGATGCATCAATTAATTTCATGATGGGGAATGTTCACAAGGTTACCAGCAATAAGAGAGGTGGCCGTGTTGAATGAGATCAAAAGGGAGAGAAATTAGATGATAAGGAGAGAACCAGAGAAACACTAGAGAAGGAGCTCTAATTATGAGGGGGGGATAAGAGAGAGGGAGCATTAGTGCTAGGAAAACCCCAACACGAGGGGATAGTAGAGACCCAAAGAGTAGGGGGAATATGATGGATATCATATGGAAGAAATGAAAATAAAAATTGATGATGAAATTCATGATTTTCAAAAGTTTTTTTAGAAGTTAAATAACCTTTAAAAGAGATCATTTTTACTGTATTTACTAAATATACAATAATTTTATTTGTATGGAAGTTATATAATATAAATGTTTTCAGCGAATAGAGTTACTCCGGTTTTACAGAACTACTTAGCCTCCTAAAAGGTATTATACCAGAAGAAAATGATCTTCCTTTTTGAACATGTGACACTAAGAGAATACTATATTCAATGGTTGTAATATTTTGGGTGGAGTAAAATTGATTATGAGTATCTTGAATTTGTAAATGAGCCAATAAACCTCTATATATTGTCATAAATAGATATAATAGATCATTTTTCTTTATAAATTATTAATCACATTAAATGGCCAGTTATGTTTGTAAATTATAACATTCCACTCTAGTTATGCAAGAAGAGAAAATACATTATATTGTCATTACTTATATCTAGACCAAAACAACCTAGTTGTGATATTTATTTATATTTGGATCTATTAATTGAAGATATTATATTAATATGTGATATAGGTGTTACATTTTATGATGATCATAGAAGTGTCTAGTTCACATTGAGATCCTTAATAAAAATGAAGATAAATTAACTTCCTGCTTATGGAATGTTTTTAGGCTATTGAATTGATGGAATGTTGGGTTCTCTAATTTTTAAAGAAGTTAAACACTTGGTTTGGTTGAAAAATTACTCAAAGAATATGTTTTTATGATAACATAAATTTTTATCTTGATGACATAGATCCTGATCCTGGACGTTGTCATTCAATGGAAATATAGAACAAGGTAAACAAATATCTTCACTAATTGATGATCAACTAATTGGTAAAGTAAAGTATTTTCATACTAATTTCAATAAATCATTTTTGAAAAGCCTTAACAAAAAAGGGTTGGAAACAAGAAATCAATTTTCTTTGAATTACTATAATGGTAATTATTGTATGTTAGTCATTTCTTGATTGCATACACAAAGAAATAATGTATGTGATGGTTTTATTGACACATTAATAAATGTAACAGAGAAAAAAAGGTGGAATTAAGTCTAGTTTAGATGTGATTGACATAGGGATAATAGAATATTTGGTACTGGTGAAGGGTGAAATATTAACTTTTCTTCCTCCAGCAGCTTACACTCTATCGAGACAATAAAATATTCAATTTTTTAACTTCTTTAATGGAGTAAAAGTTCCAAATGGATATTCATAAAATATTAATAATGTCATGTTAATGAAAAATTTGAAGTTACTGGGACTAAAATTACATGAATGTCATGTTTTGATGATAAAATTAATTCCTTCAGCTTTATGTTGCATTCTGCATAAAAATATATGACATGCATTAACTAGACTTTTATTCTCTTCAAATCCATGTGTAGTAAAGTTATAGAAATGGTGTAATTTTCAATTATGGATAAGGAAATTCCAGTCATATTATGTGAATTTGGAATGATTTTCCCATCATAATTATTTGATATAATAGTCCACCGGATGGTTCACTTGGTTAGAGTGATTAAATCATGAGGTCTTATACATTGCATATGAATTTACCCCCATTTAATGGTATATAAAAATGGAAAAAGGGCGCATCAAGAATCCAAGTCATCCAGAAGATTGTATTATAGAGCTATATTGTAATGCCCCACCCCAAAATCTACTAAATTGGTGCTCTAAGATAATGGTCAACATGGACCTAGTAACACCTCCCCATATGCCAAAGGCTTCCAAATGGAATAAAGGGTCTATTGGTTGATAGTGGGGATACTATACCCTCTAGATAATAAAAATAATGGTAATAATAGTAACTTTATGGGAGTGTTCAACCAAAATCAAGGAAAGTTATATAAAACAATAGTATTAGTGATCCAAAATTACACCTGCTATACATACCAAATAGTATCTATATGTCATTAATGTAATACATAAGCATATAATATTTCTGTTGGGATGATCGTATATATACATCAGAAAATATCCTAAACAGATATCCAACTCATCACATAGGAACCAACTGGTTCATCAGACAAAAAACTATGTTATATAACTCATACAACCCCAGCACATCCCATCTCCCTAAGATGTAGACCATGATCATGATACATTACCTACAATCATGGCCATAAAGTTTTCACACATCCCGAGGGGCCAATGCTGGGTGTGGGAATGAACTCATTAGGCAACCACCAATGGTATCGCTATCATACATCCATACATATACCAGGGTATGATAAATATAAATAAAAGGTAACAACTCACACCTTACATAACCCACTTCATTTATGCTCAACAGTTACAAGGAATCCTTTACCTACTTTGGCTAATTCTAGAGTGGCGTGATGCATCCAACATTTTTCATTCTAGAGAACCCTCAGTTTCCCATCCCTTTCCATACCACACGACATCATGTGCCAACTGTTACCACATGCATGAAATGTCACCACATTCCTACATCTCCATTTAAACACATAAAGTTGATACAACATCCTAAGAACATGCCCATAAACATATCACAAGTCCATCTGACTTCTACTTATTCAATCACCATCAGCTTAGTAGCGCAATGTTTCAAGTCAAGGAGATTCCAATCGTTTTATAGTTTCATCTCATCATCCCCATCATAATGTCGAGATCCAGACCATATATGATACTATCATAAACAATTAGATGTGGCCTTATATGGTGATCAATGCCTTTATACTGATGGTCATCATCATCCCCTATTCCACATGATCTACGGACGCCTCCACCCAGATCAAGTGTTCAAAACCACCTCACTGGGCCCTTATCCAATGTGCACACAACCCAGATGGAACTATCGGCCAACCATGGTGAGTGGAAATCACCAATAATACTAGGACACGCCCCTAGTGAACCTCCATCACTACCAATTTTGATGATCAACATTATCAATGATCTCATAGGACATGCCCCATACATTCCCATAAAACCAACATAACTACATGCGTCGTTTAATAAAATAACATAACTAGTAACATCTTTCCAAATCAATCATGGAACCACATTTCACACCATCCATGACATACTAGGCTCAAATGTACCCTGTCACACATAGGTGTACCCTTTATAACCTCCCAAGGATAATATAAAATAAAATTAGTATAAAACTGGCCACACTCAGACCACCCTACTCATGCATATTTACCATACATCGCATACCACTTGTATAATCAGGATAAATTTAGTAACCACCTATATTATACCCATATATTTTTTCTCATCGAATAATGGATTCTAATGGGATTCAGACAGAAAAATTCATAAAATAAGATAAACCCAAAAATAATTGTGCAACTCTATATGTGATTCAATACCTAAAGAGAGAGAGAGAAATAAATTAAATAAGAATGAATACACAGTGTTATACATACCCTTGAATACCTCCTATGATGAAAAACACTAAATATCAATAAGTGGTTAGGGAGAACCACTCTTGTAACCATAAGAAGAGAGGAGAAGGTATCACTGTTGTTTCCCCGATGAATAGCCTTTCCTCCTTTCCTATTTCTCTTTTTCATTTTTATTTTTTATTTTATTAAGGGATAGACTAATTCACATCTTTAATAATAGGTTTATTATGTGAATTTAATGATAAAGATGGGATCCCCCATGTCAGACCCATTCACATCAAGGAATTCGTGTTCATGGTGTGAATGGCTGCAGGTTGTAGCCATTTCAGCCAGTGGATTGTCTGATTCACCCAGAACATCCCTTAGCTCACTCCTAACCCTCGAGACACTTGAAAAACATTAAAATACATGGGATTAATACATATTTATGTATATACATGTATCCCATGTGATCTAGGATCTTATAACCTCCCCACCTTTCAATAGATCATCCCGAAGCTATTTGGCTACATGCTAGCCTGAGTTATCACTCATCCCAAGCATCCCACTCTCTAATTTATCTCATGGTGAAAAGATTATGAACATATTATTCCCATTTTAAACCACTATTACCTTGTGTACCCACTCAATATAATGATTCTTTTTTTGGCACTCTCCACTATAGGAATCACCTACATGGTCACTTCCCAAGCCATTTCATAATATCTCAATAGTTCTACACTAACCATACCCCTAGGAACACACATCCAAACTATAACATACTATAAATATTATATATCATCATATGATTATCTCATATCCATATCACATATGATTCCCATAAGGTCCCAAATCACAGTTGATTCTTGAAAGTCTTGCAACATGCCTAATTCCCAAAGGATGTTACATCATATATAATTCTAAAAAAAGTTCCGTAATTCCAATGAAACCCTTATTAGTCAGGAATTATTATTGATTCACATATATTAAGTAGTACCTAGTTAATTCACCTAACATATGTACACCAATTTTTTGATACAAAAAAAGTATAATACCTTGCTCATGGAGTACCTCTAATCATGATCGGATCCCCAGCCTACTTTGAACCTATTAGCTCAACCGCAAGTAGCTAGCCTGAAGCTCGAATACCTAATGCATATCCCCATTATGGGTCTATAATCACTACTACCTACTTCCTCCACATCCTCGTTTCCCTATCATCTCTATGTTTTGTACATATATTCATGTCTTGGATACCTCCTCCCGGTACCACTCTTGATCCTGCCTCAGATCCCAATGTCTAACCAAGTATCTAACTCTTAATTAAACAAGTCATCTTCTGAAAAATCCCTCCAAATTTCTCATTTTCCCATATTCCCAAAACTATTTTTTATGCCATTTACACTAGGTTCTAAAATGAACTATCTACCCAAACTGAAATCATATCATTGATGATCCACTTCTCAGTGGCCTCCCTTAGTCTCTGACCTGACTTATCAGTTAAATGTCCTCATACCCTTGCTTGTGGATACATAAATCACAACTTCTTGTCTCACCTGACACTTCCATATAGATCCATAAAGTATTATCTTTCAGTTTCCCCTATTTTATCAATGTTCGGTTAACTTCCTATAAGAATGAGGTCGATATGAAGATGTTTACTTGTACACTAATGGAATTACATAGACCATCTTCAAACCATATCACCATATAGATTCCATTTCCCTCCACAGTGGGTGAAAAATGTGATAGGTACATAAACCTCCCAATATACTCCATGGTCAAGCTGTCTCTCTACTATAAGTGCATAAAATCACAAGCTCGATCTCTTTTTTTAGAAAGGGAATTCCCATGTGTGGCGTTTTCGAACCCTCCACACAAGGGAACACCCCTCCCCATGAAGTGGTCACTCCAAAGAGAGCCCGAGCCTGGAAAGAGCCATTGCCAACCGAGATGGCAGAGCATCCCGGAGGGTGACAACCTGGGTGGCGATGGTTCCTCATGAAATATGTCATCATGGGTGGGTCATGCCTCATTGTTCCCACCCAGTCAGAAACTGGGTGACCAGGAAAGGCGAGTGGATCCTGGGGGAGTGGTTCTCCCCGAAAGAGGACTACCAGGATTCGAACCTTGACCCTCCTAAAGAACATCGTTGTTGTACCACTATTCATCACCACTATACCACTACTGAAGCGGAAAACTCACAAGAATTATTTTCCCTCAATGTCTCATGGAATATGTTCTCAAAGAATATAGTCTCAAATTCCTTCCACATCCATCTCTCATTCCTACCTACATGTACCAGTCCATCCCACCAGGACTTTGTCAGTCTCCTAAGTATATAAGTGTCTAACATCACCCTCCACCCTAGGGGTGTCTCAATCTGATTGTAAATGGTATAAAATAAGTCAATATAGAACTCTACTACCTAGGATCTACCCTTAAATAGAAATCAAAGGGGTTTTTGTGACAGAAACTACCACATTAGATATGCCATGGACAGCTCAGCTCCCTGAGCTCCCCGATTAATGCTCTAAATTACCCACACCAAGCTCACTCTGATTTTCTCATCTAGCCATGAATAAAAATACTCTATCTATCATAGATATCTTTCCTACCTTAGATCCCCCCTTATGTCTCATTCTCACTCATTCGATTAGGGGCCTCATGTTTTGCTCAACCTAGAGACACCAAATATTTATCCCCCTAACACTCTAATAGAGTCCATCTAGGTGGAATTATAATGAGAACCAAATACCATGATCGACACAAATAATGAAAATTAGGATAACACAAATAGTTAATTATTTAATAGGATGTGCATCTCACCACCTTTACACTTCCCTACTACACCCATATCACATATATTCCAGCCTCATATCCCCTTACCTACCCATATCTGATTTAAGAATAAAATACATCATATAAACGTAGGATCATATACCAATCACACTAGGAACCACATATCTGGGTTGGATGAGTAGAATTCCACAAAGAGGCTATGTAGAAAAAAATATCCTATTATTGACACTTTAAACAGCTCAACTCTTTCCTATATTATACGTTCCATGAAACGTCCACAAGAATACACATATTTCATATGATCCTAAGTCCTCATCATGATGAATGAATGCTCTCCTCTTGCCTCTCAGGATAAGATTCCAAAAAAATCAACAACATCAAATACAATTCAATATGAATAAAATAACTCAACTATAACCATACAAACCTAAAAAATGCCTATTATTTGGTAACATAGAAATTATTTCATGAATGTTCTAAAAATAGACAGTACATATCATCCATCCAAGTTTCAAAACATTCCTACGCTCTAGTATACCATATCCAAAATAACACGTCATTTTTAAAAAATATCCTTTATATTACTTGGAAACAGCCAAATTTTGTTACCACATTTTAACCAACCTCCTCAAATACCAATTTTTGACATTCCACCCTATAATACACAAAACCAGTGCTCTAGGATGGTGTGTAACATTTACGTAGGTGTGCCTCCCCCAGAACAAAGGTTTATAACTAAAAGAAAGGGTCAATTGGGTGATAGTGGGGAGACTATACTCTATGGATAATAATAATAATAATAATAATAATGGTAATAATAACAAAAATTGAGGGAGTGTTCAACCAAACATAGCAGAATCATTATAAAAAATTGTAGTAACAAGACAAAATTAAACCTACTATACGTACCAAATAATATATATATGTCATGATTGTCATACATAGGCATGTAAGATATTATATGGTCTGATCATATATGTACATAACTAAACATTTATGAAGATCTCTAACTCGGCATATAGAAACCACTATGTCCATCTACCAAAAGCTATACCATCCAACCAATGCACTCTCAACGCATCCCATCTCACTAAGCTCCAAACCACGAGCCGATTTTATTTTTTACACTCAATGTTATATATTCTAGACACATCCTTATGGGTGAAGGTAGGGTTTGAGTGTGAACTCGGAAGGCCACCACCAATGGTCTCCCTATCTTACATCCATACATATACTGGTGTATAATAAACATAAATAAATGGTAGCAACTCACACAACACATAACCCACTTCACTTGTTCTTAGTGACTATAAGGAATCATGTACCTTCTTTGGACAATATCGGAGTGGAATGATGTATCCACGATCTGTCATTCCAGAAGAACCCTTAGTCTCCCATTACATTCTATACCATAAAGAATCATATGAAAACCATTACCACAAGCCCGACATGTCACTACCTACATGCATATCCATGAAAACCCATTGAGTTAATATAATATCATAACAAAACACCCATAAACATAAAACAATTCCATCATACATACACTAATTCAATCACTATCAGCATAACATCTTGGCACCCCAAGGCATGGTGATACCCATCCTTCCATAGTCCCAAAACATTATCCCCATCATAATTGTGAGATTAATTCCCCATCTGATGGTCTCGTGCACCATGACATATGTGCTTCTATTAGGATAACCACCTTTGTACTAATGGTTAACACCATCCCCTATGTTGCTAGTTCTATGGAGGCATCTACTCACGTCGAGTGGTCAAAACCATCTCAATGGGACCTTATATTGTGAGAACATGACCCCGATGATGTTATCATCGAACCATAGTGAGCATAAATCACCAATAATACTTGGAAACACCTCCTAAGAACCCTTATTTACACCAATTCAAATGATAAACAAAACCCAAGATCTCATGGGTCATACCCCATGCATTCCCACAGAACCAACAAAGGAACATGTTCCCATTAATATAATCACATAACAAGAAAAATCCTACCAGACTAATAAAAAAATCCTATTTCACACCTTCTATTACATACCGGTATCAATCATGTATGATTGAAATATGTATGTATATGCTCAGATATAAGAGGCTAGTGAATTGTATGTTTAAAAACATTCATTATTGACCATAAGGAAATCTTTGTTTAATAATGTTAAACAAATTATATTCACTAAACCATATTTTTTAAGGTTAAAAAAAATCACCTTAGGTTTAATAAATATGCATAATGAAATAAGCACACAGGTATAATTAAACAGGATTCTACATTAAAGCAAATATAATCTTATATCAGGGTTATTAAAAAATATAATGTATTAAAAACACTTTCTAACAGTAATAAGTTGCAGTGGAAATTAAAAGTACAAATAAAAGAGTACAAATGTTCTAACCCAAAAAGTATTGTATCCAAACACCGTGGATCAGGGTCCCTTGATTTATAATTAAAAACAAGTCTATCTTACCCACACTAGAGTAATCCCTCAACACGAAGATCATTTTCTATCTTTCTATCCTCACAAGACCTCGATCAGTAAGGTGATCGGCACCTCTGTCTTCCTATCCATGGAAGACCTCAATATATAAGGTGATCGGAACCTTTGTATTCCTTCATCTAGAAGCACTTGATCTTAATCACTATCAATTGGTGTCTCACTATGAAAAAAATATCATTGAAGATTTTAAGTATGTTGAAAAAGTTTTTCACAAATTAATCACTTCAAGGCTGTCGCACAAATCAAATTTGGTAGATCTCTCGTAGAGCATCAATTATACATAAATTTCACAGCATTAAATTCATTCATATGAATGGGTATTTATAGTTCAGATCTCCGAGGTCAAATTTTCCCCCAACGGTCATATTTTTTATGAAATTTCAAAGGGACATGTAATGCTGGCATTTAAAACATTCATATAATAACAGATTAGACAACATTATTTTGTAAAAGAAACTATCCTGAGAAACATTGAGTATGAAAGAATCTATTTATATAAAACATAATGTTAATGAAAAATATTAACTTTAAGAAATTTATGAAACCCTATTCTTAGACAAAAGAGAATTAGATAAGGAACTATGAGAATCGGATCTGAAAAATATTGAGAATCATAATTGAGAAACATACTAAATCATTTTCATGAATCTGAATAATTTTGAATTGAGAAATTTAAATTAGAATTGGAAATTTGTGAGATTCAGAATTATGAAACATGAAGAATCAGAATCATGATTCTGAAAGAACCGGAATTGGGAAGTATAGAATTAGAATCACAATTCTGGACAATTGAGAATTGAGGAAGTGAATCAGATTCGACTTTAGATGTGATTCTAATTTTAGAAATAGGATGAATCAGATTCCTAATTTTAGGAAAAACGGAATTGAGAAACCTAAATCGAATTCATATTTCTGAGAGAATCAGAATTGATAAAGTGAAGGATTCTAAATTTCAATAAGGATATTATTTATTCTAGTAGCTATTTTTTATTAAGAAAATAATGTTATACTTATCTAAAAAAGATAAATAACACGCATATAAATTTCCTTATAGATAGAAATTACTATTAAGAAATTTTCTTTTTGTTTCCAAAACATAATGAAATGATGAAAAGTCATAAGGAAACTTTTGACTCAACAATCTCCCCCTTTTTGGAAAGTAAAAATAATCAATTTAAGAAAAGAATATTAAGACATAAAGACTTCATATTTAAACATAAAAAGAAATAATTATGTCCCCCTGAGTATATCATTAGAAATTAATATGACTAACTCTGCCATAGTTTATTTAATCCCCCTAAGGATCGTATTCTGGTTATATATGGGTGTGTTCCTTTCTTAAAGGGTTATCTCCCCATTACATAATGATGTATTATTTATGTATTATCTCCCTTACATATTCATCCTTAGAATAATATTATTTTAATTAAATTACTCTCCCCCTTTGTGATTTAAAAAAAGTAATGAAAAGTTTCATAAGGAAACTTTTGACACAACAATTCATACTTTATCACACATATGATTACCCTTCAGCACCTCCCAATGGAAATATATAATAAAATCAGTGTAAAACCGGTAACACTCAAACCACCCCACTCATAGTTATTTACATTGTGTCGCATATTAGACATATAATCAGGATAAATATAGGAACCACAACCCTTATTCCCATATATTTCATCTCATCAAAGACTAAACTCTAATTCAGCTTCAAATGGTAGAAATTGGAAAACCAGATAAAACAATAAAAATATGGCATAACGTAATAGATGACATAATTCCTTGGGAGAGAGTGAAATAAATGATAGAAGAAGAAATTAAGGGTTTTATCCTTACCTTTGGATACATATTATCACAAAAGGAACTAAAAACTGGTAAGATGTGAGGTAAAACCACTCTTGGAAACCTAAGCAGAAAGGAGGTGTCATCATTGCTCCCAATCCAAAAGGCCTTTATCCCTTTTATATTTATATTTTTATCTTTTTTATTATTTTATTAAGGTACAGATTGATTCACAGTGTGAAAAAATAGTTCACGCCATGAATTCATTAGGATAGATGAGCTATACCGTGTTCAACTAATTAACATCATGAACTTCATGCTCATGGAATGAATGGATGGAGGTTGTAGCCATTTCAACCTTTAGGCTGTCTAATTCACCCAAAACCTCCCCTGGGTAACTTTTGACCCTTGATATAGTCTAAAACCCTCAAAATACATGGTTTTAATTTATATTTAAGTTGATCCTAGCATCCCATGAGATTTTGGATCTTATAGATAATTTTTTGAAGATGCCATTGAATTATTTACCAATTACTGATATGTTGTTGATAACATTGGGCTCCCAAAATCTCTTCATAGAAGATTAATTATGGGTGGTGGGATTTTTGGAAGATATTTTTTTACAATTTTCATACAGAGAAAGATAAATATCACATTTACATATTACATAATAGAGCATAGGTTGTTCCATACATTGAAGACCACAAAGTAATTCTTAGACATTAGAATCCATCAAGGGATTAATGATAGTCATAAAATGCCCATAATAAATATTTTATAGGATGTTTCTGATATCATATTAATAATGATTTATCGTCAAATCCTAGTTCAATTATTGAACAACTTCAATGTCTAGAAAATGCACTAAATATAAATGTTATATCTTACACTGGTTTTATAATTAATGGTTATACATTCTATATGAAGGAACATGATGAATGATGTTTGATGTAAAATTGTGGATTTATGCATGTTTCATAAGTAATGCACATATCTAGTTCCAAGCAGTGCTAGTATTTTATGCCCCAAATCTAACAAATAGAAATTGTTCAATTGTTCTGTTAGTGACTAAAACAACTGGAGGTTTGAATGAAAATTAAATTTAGGATGGCCCTTTAATTTATATATCATATTCATTTAATGGTCTTAAAAATATTGATAGCATATTATATGATAGAGGAGAACATATATAGAGGATTTAGATACTCAATGGATGATTCAAATCCCTTCAACTTTTTTAAAAAAAATAGAGTTAAATGAACAAGTTAATGTTTTTTTAATATACTATGATTTTACTCATAATATTATATTTTCTCTATTGTATATTTGTAATATAAATTAAATTTTTGAATTCTCATACAGATAATGACCATTCCACATGTTGATGTTTCCAATCCTAATAAAGGACAAATGATTGATGTCGAAACTACAGAATTATTAGTGGATCAACACCATGTGGATAAAAAATAATGGAGTAGAATCACCATATTAATTAAATTTATCAAGGCAAGAATCAATGGTATAAAATTTGTGTTTGTTATGAAGAAACATAGCTAACATGTTGACCCTAACAAGTCAATGTACATTAGTAACATTAGGGTCACAATGAGAATGCATGTGCCAATTGTTATACATAAGTGGCATAATATCATTCCTGTATTGAAAAAACCATTTGGGAATATTTTAGGACAATATTATGATATACTACCTCTATTTTACTTAAATAATATATAATAGAAAATTTATTAACTTTTTAGTATACCTTACATAGTTCATTTATTTTAGTTTATTTCTATAATAAATTTCTCTTAATGGTCACTATCAAATGTCATAGAGGCTTTTGAAAACATCTAACAAAGAAACAAATTAAGGATTCTGAGAGGAAAATAAACCCACAACCACCAGCTACATATTTATTCATTATAAACTAAGAAACATATAATACTTTCATTATTCACCATAATGTGGAATCATTTTAGGTTCATTGTAATTGATAATATTTTTTTTGACATTATTTATTTTATCCATTTTGATTCAATATTATTAATTTATTAGATAGAAAAGGAGTTTTAAAAATAATCATCATGAATCAAAATCAATGTACCCCTAATATAAAGAATGTATAGGGTATGCTTCACATGAAAATAAAATGGAATGTTTTTAAAATCTACGGTAAAAGTTTTATATGATATAGAAGAACATTTGTTCCTTTTTTTACATATATATTGATTAATTGGAATCTAAATCCACTTCCATCCCACATTATGTGATATTTAAGGTGGATCATGTAAATTAAGATGGAAAACTAGTAGATTAAAACACACAAGCAGTATAGGAATCATGTGTAAGTATGACATAATAGTAATTTATTATAATTCATAATAGTATTACATTAAATTATCTATTTATGTATGTATGTTTTTTATATGTTTTAGACGCAATAATACTCGTAAATTATAACTAAATTAAAACTACTTTCATTAGATTTGAATCAGCCCAAAAAATATATCCGCATTAGATGTGAAGCTTCTGGATTGATACCTTGAACAAATTTTGAGAAGAAAAAGTTTCAAGGAGATATATATGAGATAATAAAAGGCATTTATGCACAAACATATTCTTTAAATTTTGTTATTTCCTGTTTTGGTTTAGTGGAAAAGTAAATGTGAAATTATTAAAGAAAACTAATATTGGGACAATGATCAATACCTTAAGATCCATATAACCCCATTAGTTTTGGGGATATTCATTCCCCTCAACCACCTTCCTTAGTTATGGTAATAAATTTTTTCATAACTCTTTCTCCTAAAAGTGAATCAAACAACTTTTGATAATTTTATATTACTAAAATTCTACATGGTAAAATTTTATGTGATTTATATCTAGCAAAACCCATGCATCACCTTATTTTGAGGGTATGGTGGACAATAACCCTCAAGATATTATACGCAATAAAAAATCCAAAAAGATCATGTGAGAGTGAGTATTGAAGTATCTCACAAGATGAGCACTGAGCTTCCTATTCTACTTAATAATATGGATGATACTATGGATGATAATTCTATTATAACTTTAATCGAATGACTGTCTAATCTTATAAAAGATACATGAGGTGTGTACTTAATAATTTTTTTCAGTTGAAAACCCGTTAATAGTTAATGTAAAAAGGTATAAAATAAGGTTTGGAATTACAAATGGAATAAATTAAGGGGAAATGGAAGGTTAATTAAGAAATTCCAATGGATCAACCAAGAAATCAAAAGGACATTCTGAGAGTACCTTCACTTCACCAGTTCCACTACTACATATATTAACATTATAAGTTTATATAGATACAACATTAAAAGATGAAAATATGTCATAAATTGAATGTGGAGAATAAATATATGGGGAGTTCAATACATATGTGGTTGGTCTCTAGAGTATAAATGAGATTATAAAGTTTTAATGGTAAGGAGTCTTGGTTGTGAATACATACATGAGGTATATTTTCATAATTTTTTTTCCAAAAATTATCTATTATATTAATTATAGTCAATAACTATTCATATTTTCTATAAGCTTATATATTACTATAATTTAAAATAAAAACCCTATGATGAAATATTTGGACTCATCCATATCAATATCATTTCTATAGAATGTTTTTCTTTGGAATTGAAAGAAATTAAAAAAGAAAATAGATTAATTGTACATAATTTATGAAAATAAATATAGAAGACAAACATCTCTTGATGCCTACAATGCAAGGTAAAACTATATAATCAAATCATATAAAATATATTTTTCTTTTTTAATTACTTATTTGTTGTTTTTTTTATAAAGTATATGATTCTAATCGCAATCAATGTGGATACCCAATAAGTTTTTTTATCCAAATCATGGATTTCTAAAAAATCAACCAAACATGATGTCCTTTGTGAATTTTTAATCCATTGTAATCAACATTTCATATATAAATATCAAATTATATTGTTTAGTTTGTATTTTAACAATAATTTTTTTATGACAGGGAGATTTATAAATATTATCTAAATAATTTATTGTGGTCGGTGACTAAATAGAAATTTTTTTAGTATTCCTTCAAACAAAAACCTATTAAGGTATATATAGTAATATTTAACTATGAAAACCAATTTCTAGACAATTTACTTATTTTTTAAATTTTTTGTAGTGTCTGAAACCAAATAATCATAATGATTATGGATATTATGTTTGAAAATTTTTAAAATATATTATATACCATCAAAAAACTACCATCTTCGAACAGGTAATTTCTAATGGTAATTAAAATTTCATTTAAAATTATTTTTAATCATTTGTTTGTCTAAATTTTCTCAGTACTATCAGGACTTCCAAAATTCAATGTAATCAAATGTATTAAATTAGTTTATATATGAGTGAGTATATTACATGGTGTACGAATGTTTTCTAACATTAGGTTGAGGTGATTACCTATTATTATTTTTATCTATTATAGGCTATGACCTTAGAGATACATTTGGGATGTGAATCATTAGTGTCATAATGCTTAGATATTATTTTTCCAAAAATATAATTCTTGTAGTATTATAAATGTGTTATTTATATTATTATTCTAATCTTACATTTGAAATTTTCATCTAAATTTTTTTTTACATATGATCCTCCCATCATTACAAAGGAATTTAAAGCCCACCATATATTTTTAGCCCCTCTTGTGTGATGATACAGAGTTTATGATCCTCCCCCACCTATTATTCCTCTTCCTGATGAAAACTATAATAAAATTTTTATTGAGGGTGTTACATCTGGAAACAGAAACAAAATAATATCAATAATAATCCACAACTTGATGGGAAATCATTTCAGATACATTCAAATCCACATGCATCTATAGATGAGGTCCAACTTCAATTCAATATTTCAGATACATTTACTAAACCTGTATATCATGTGAGTACTTGAATAATACTATTGTTACTATAATATTTAAATTCTTCTAAAGGGTATATTCTCATTACCACAATTGATTGTGCATTTATTTTCAATTGTTCACTAATTTCCATACTTTAGGTATAACAACCCTTATCTTTATTAAAAATTAATACATGATTTATTACATAAGGTTACACTTAATACAACCTGTAAAATTGAGAAGTATGGTGTATTTGGAAATTAGGTACATTAAATAACAATTTAAAATATGTAAAACATCATCTTTATTGAAAACTTCCTTAAAATGCTCAGACATAAAACTTCGTGGGATAACCTGGGGACATATATAAGAAAGGGGTGATTTATAAATCCTAGTAAGGAAATAAACATGTAATAACATGAAGATAATAATACATTATAGAAAATAGAAATATAAATGGGGTATAAAAGTAGTATAAATAAAAATCACAAAGAACCATACATGATATAGCTTTATTATCATAAAGGCAACATGGGAAATGTGAAAATATCATAAAACACTACATCATAATCATAGATCAAGGATAAATGCCAATACATCATGTTTTAAAAAGTACCATAAAGGAAAAAGGTTCACTCCTTGTCCCAACATGACATATCATGATACTAAACATTACCCAATTCATTGAAGTACTTTATAATTATAGGTGCATCTATTTATTTTATTTAATTCTCATGATTATGTGTGCCACATAGATCATACAACATGGATTAATTCATCATCATATTTTATTGCATGATCAAGGAGTATTGAATAAATATATGTAGTTCACAAGTAAAATATTTATAAGTTTTTAAATGTGAACACCTTTGATAGGAAATGGGTATGGTATTCACTACACAATTATTTTGGCATGGAAAATCATAGTGAAATTTCAGTAGTATAACAATGTCACGTAAAAATTCATAAAATAGGTTGATGGGATAGAAATGGGTATCTAATAATTTGGATATAAAATGGGATGTAATAGAAACATGTGAATACATATCTCATCATTATTAATTGGAAATACAAGTCATTATATAATAAATAAACTTGAATAAAGAATATAAGGAAATGATCCCCTACTAAATTTCATTTCGGTAATGGGAGTACATAAATGATCATGGGAGGGAATTAATGAGAGATAAAGGGGTATATAATCATTTATAAATAAAATGTAAAGTAATGGGGACATATAATAACATATAAAAACATGAACAAATTATAATTAAAATTCATAACATAAAATAGGTTCTTGAATTTAAAAAGAGAGAGGGGGATCCGTTACTAGAGTGTGTGACTCCAAATGCTTGGGAAGGGATTCTTGGGATCTTGGTGGCACCTTGGAATAACTCTAGAGAGGATAAATAAGATTAAATATGTTATCCAAGGGTTTTTAGTGAAGTGAAGAGGGATATTGGGTGGATTTATATAGGAAATGAGTAGGGAATTCTTTATTATTTCCCAAACTTTGGTTTTGGACTCTATATAATAAAATAACCAAAATCAAAAACCTTTCCATTTATGTTTACCATGTTTTAAACCAAGTAGGATTTGTTTCCATTATTTTATAATTATGAGGATCAAATTTAATAAAATAATACCCTTTCTAATGTATAAGTGTGCCATACTCTTAAAGAAATGATTTTAAAACATTCAAATGTATTGATGGTTTTGGAGGATTCAAAAAGGCTTTATTAAATTAATAAAATAAATATCAAATCACATTATTTTAAATTTAAAACATATATTAGATTATGAATTCTTTTTATAGTAATTATTAAATTACTTTTTGGTCTTTATGAGGTTATAATACACACTCTATATTTATACGGTATTTAATTTTTACCTAAAAATTCAATTGTCTAATAAATTTATTAAAAATTCAGTGTTGTATAACATATAAATTATGAATCCAAAAATAATATTAATTTTATCAAAATAAATTTATAAATATGTGTATTTTCACATTAAAAATTAGAGTCGACAATTATTGAGATATGTTGTGTTTTTTAATAATAACAGTTTTTGAACCATTATAAAAATTACATTTGACTTCATAAAAATTATATGATAATTTATATTTAATAAATATTATTTAATAATATTATTTTATTAAAATATAATTTATTTCATAAATCCATTAATTCATCAAAATAAATGTCTTGATTGAAATTTAATACTAATTGAAAATAAATTTTTTGTTTTATTGTATCAAAATAAAAAAACATTTATAAAGTAAAAATAATAAGATGAAAATATATTCACTATTATATAAAAATAATCTACATACTCATATTTATAGGGTATTGATACATTTCCCTTTAATACGCCAACAAAATCATTAAGGGTAATTTGTGTGATGGTGAGACTTTCAGGGGTGGTTCGGCAAACATGGTTTGGGTTGTGATCTTGATGAGCTTGAAATTATCCTATAAATGGTTTTTATCATGCTTAAGTTGTTGGATATAATATTGGTCTTGGTCAAGGTAAAACATCATAGATTATATCTCCCCCAGAATCTCTGATAAATGGGATTTATAGTGTATGATTTTACTAGTTGAGGTCATCACAGCCTTTGTCTTTGTCAATTGGATTTGTTAAAACCCCTATATTTATACTAATCAGATGATAATTAGTCAACATCTATATTATAAATAGTATTTATGCTTTATGATATTTTAAATAGATATAATAAATCCAATGGAGTTCATGTCTTTTCCATAACCATACTACATAATAATACATTTAATTAAATCATATAAAAAAATTTATTTATAACATTTCGGGTTGTTACAGTCTTCCCCCATTATGAAATTTCACCCTATAAATTTTCATTTACCATACTAAAATAGGTGATGGTAACTATTTTTTGTCACCTCATCTATTTCACACATCGCTTCCTCAAATTTTTGGTTTCTCCACAGTACGGTGACTAAGTGCAATTACTTATTTCATAGAACTTTGTCTCTATGATCTAAGATCTTAATCGAATTCTCTTCATAGAAAATATAATTCTCAAATGGTACCTCCTATGGATTGATTACATGTTATGGGTCTGATATTTACATCCTCAAGAGGGATACATGGAATATATCATTTACTTCAGATAGGTTTGGTGGGAGTTCTAGTTGATTGCACACCACTCCAATAAGATCAATGATCTCAAAGAGGCCAATATATCTTGGACAAGCTTTCCCTTCTTCCCAAATATCATCAATTTATTCCATGGGTATATAAAGATTACTAAAATGTATCCAACATAAAACACTGGATCTCATTGATTATTTTCAGCATATCCCTTTTGTTGCCTCTGAGAAACCTTGAATTGTTATATAATGGTCTTAACCTTTTCCACCATTTCCATCACCATTTCAGGACATAGAAACTTTAATTACCTAGCTTCATCCCAACATGTAGGTGTTTTTCACCTCTTCCCATAATGGGCATCACAGGGATCTATTTAGATGTTTTAGTGGAAACTATTATTGTATGAAAACTCGACCAGAGAAAGTTGCTGGTCACATCCTCCTTTAAAGTCAATTGAGCATGCTCTCAACATGTCCTAGAGTGTATAGATATTCCATTCATATTGTAAATTAGTTTGGGGTTGATAACACATGATGAAGTTCAACTCATTATTTTGAGAATGTTGGAGGATTTTCTAGAAATTATAGATAAATATTGGATCTCCATCGGATACAATCGATAGTGGTACTCCATGCAGCCTTACCAATTCTCTGATGTATATACTACATGTTCATCTAGTGAAAAGTCCACTTGAATCGCAATTAAGTGTGAAGTCTATTTAAGATGATCCACCACAACTCAGATAGCATTATTTTCTCTTGATGTCTTCAAAAGACCAGTGACAAATTCTAGGGTGATTTTTTCGCATTTCTATGTAGGAATGGGTAATGGATGCATCATCCCCTTGGATTTTAACCTTTCTTCATTCACATATTGACATACAAGACATCTTGATATATATTTTGTGATCCCCTTCTTCATATTTTCCCACCAATAGTGTTCATAGATATCTCTATATATCACTATGAATCCTGAATGGATGGAGAATGTTGAACTATGTGAATCGTCCAACAACTCATTCTTTAGCTCAGGATTTGATGGTACACATATTCATGACCTAGATCTTACAATTACTTCTTCATTAACACTGAACTCTTAGGATTTACCATTTCTTATAGTTTCCACATTATTCTAAATTCCCACATCATTTCTTTTATCATCCTTTATCTTCTGCATAAGGGATGGTTGAGAAATCATCTGTGAAAGTATTAATGATTTCCTCTCATTTATAATTCTCATGTCCATATTTTTCAAATATAACAAGATCAGATCGCTCTAAATTCTTATCAATGATAGAATTGTTTGATCCATTTTACTTAGAGAATTTTCCACTTTATTTTCATTCCCTATATAGAAGTGAATTGAGTATTCATAGTCCTTGATCAGATCTAACCATCTTTATTGAGATACATTCATCTCTTTCTGTTTGAATTCATACTTGAGACTTTTCTGATCCATATATATTTCTTACTTCTACCCAAAGAGATAATGTTTCCACATTTTAAAATTTAATATCACTGTATCTAACTCCAGATCATGCATTGGGTTGTTTTGTTCACAAAATTTCAACTACCTTGAATCATAGGCTATCACTTTATCAATTTTCATTAACACACATCCCAATCCCTTCTTCAAAGCATCGCTGAATACTACGAAAAGTTCTCCACTTGTGGGTAGTGTAAGCATATGTGTAGTGATAAGCCTCATTTTCAGCTCATTTAATCTCTCTTCACATTCATCATTCCAAGAAAACATGCCTCCCTTCTGTGTTATCTTTGTTAGAGGGTTTGAAAATCATGAGAAATTTCTAAAAATCGGCGATAATACCGAGCTAATACAAGGAAACTATGGATATATATCATAGATGTTGGCCTCATCCATCCTTCAGTTGTATAAATATTTTGAGGATCCATATATATCCTATTACTTGTGATTATATTCCCCAATAATGATACTTACTTCAATAATAACACACATTATCTATACATTTCATAAAGATTAAACTTTTGTAAGATCTTTAGAATAGTTATCAGATGCTCCTCATGCTCCTCCTTTTTTTGGAGTATATTATAATATCATCTATAAATACTACCGAATTGTTTTTGAGGCAATCTCTCAAGACTCTATTCATCAATTCTATGAATATTTATGGAGATTTAGTGACTCTGAATGTCATTACTATGAACTTATAATGCACATATCTTATATGAAAATCAGTTTTGGGGATACCATCCCTCAGCCTAACTTGGTAATATCCTGATCTTAGATTCACCTTGGAGAAGTATTGTCCTCCATGTAGCCAATAGAACAAGTCATCAATCCATGGAATAAGATAATTTTTCTTTATCGTGATCGTGTTGTGCTCATGATAATCAATTCAAAGGCACATTGACCGACCCTTCTTCTTGATGAAGAGGATTGGTGCACCCCATGGTGAAGTACTTGGGCATATAAACCCTTTATCTATATTATATTATTGTTGTTTTTTCATCTCCTATAAATCCACAATAACCATTCTATATGGATTATTGGATAATTTTAATATCAAAGGTATAAACTCAATTGAAAATTTAACCTCTCATATAGGAGGAAGTACATCCAATTACTCGGGAAACACATCAGCATATTCCATCATAATGGGAATGTCATCGAGGATGAATCTTTCCTTTAACTAAATAATTTTAGCTAGATATGATTTCTCTTAGGGAAACAATATCCATGATTGTGATGTTAGTTCTAAAGAATATTCATCCTACTCCTTTCACTTGTATACAATCTGAGGATGATTCATAATAGAGAGAGTGATTTCCTTATTGCGGAAATTTATGTCGGATCTATATAGGGAAATATAATCTATACCCATAATTGGATCAAATTCCACAAAATGGAGTATGAAAATGTTCACTCATAATTTTATCTCAAAAATTTTGATAGGGGAGGAGTTATATACTTCAGATGCAATAATTTACCCATTTAAAATTTTTTGTAACAACTCCACCTCATTTGTTTATGGTTGTGTTTGAATAGTTCTACTAAACATTCATGATATAAATGAATGCGTAGAAACAGAATCAAAAAGTACAATATCTATTCATGAATGAATAACTAGCTTGATTTTCACCACATCATTGTCAGGATTTACCTCAATGGTATTTATCATAAAAGCTCACCCATTCTTCCTTATATGTCATTGGTTGCCTCTAAAAACCCTTTTCATAGTGCATTAGTTTGTAGAGAGCACTGGTTCCTTGCAGTTATAGAAATGAACAATGCATTGAGGGTTGACTAGATCATTCGTTTCCTCCATTGCATTAGTGGGTTTCATCTCTTGGAAATCTCTAGCAAGGTTCCCTTCCTTCCCATGCCTAATTAATATCTGCATCCCCCTTAACCAATTTCTAGGATGCTTCTTTCTGCACCTTTGACAAGTGGGATATTGAAAATTCTTAGTATTGTCAGATTTATCGAACAGACCACCAGAATTAAACTCCACTTTCTGATTCGTATCCCCATGATGTCCTAGATTTCCTCTTATCTCCGTTTAAACATTGAGGGAACATCAGACAATTTCTATATATCTATCAGAGTCACATATCGCTGGGGATTTTTCTAGACTAGGTTTTAGCCTACCAAAGAAATGGCCAACATTGAATTTGGGGGTAACAACAAAGCTGGAGGTGTATCATGCAGGTCTTGTGAAGTTTTCCTCAAGCTTCGTATTCTTGAAAAATGCCCACCACTAGTCAGATTATCCACTAATATGATAAATATCTTGTAGAACCTTATCTTATTCAGAACATTTAAGGATGGAGAAGAGCTTCTCAAAGGATTTTATCCATTGTTCCATGATTTATGGATCAGATGATCCATTGAAAGTTAAAAGCCTTTGTCACATAAATCTCTCAATTGCATCTTGTTCATTATTAGGGGGATTTGGGTGCTCCTCCTGGTCGAGGTTTTTATTCCAAACCTGTGGAAACTGAGAGATTATAGTCACAAATTTTTTGATTCCCTCTCTCATCAGGTTAGGAATCTCATTGGTGAAGTCATCACATTATCTGTAGAATTGATTGTTTACCTAATTCCTCCTATTTATATCCATTTTATAGAATGAAAGTAAAATTAGGGATGATTATTTTTAAACTATTAAAAACATAAAGGGGAATCCAATGACACTAAAGGGGTAACTTATAAATTACATTTATTTCTTAATTTGTGAATTTTTAGGCTTCAATCTATGTTATCCATGATCTATTTCTAACATATATTCTTATGGTCATTTTTTGTTCCCTTAATAATGGTTCGTAATGATCATATGAATTTACAAAATCATATCCCATAATTGTTTCAAACTAGGTGTGCAGTAAGGCCAATTTTTATATACAAAGTTACACTGAGTCGGGCCCAAAGTACCTTGCCAGAGTTGTTACCCCTAGGTACATATGTTACAGAACCACGTCTGATTGTAGTATCCAGAAAGAGATATATTTTTTTATAAACCTGTAAATCTATACTTATCAAAATTTATGGATTTATTATTATACATAGACTTATCCCTATGTATTTTTCTATATTTTTCAAATCCTAATCCCGGAAATAATTAATCTTTACCTCTGATATCAACTATAACAACCCTTCTCTTTATTACATGTTAATACATGTTTATTAAATAACATTACACTTAATAAAACAAGACACGTCAAGAATTATAGTATATTTTGGAATTATTTACATTAAATAACAATTTAAAATAGAAAAAACATCATCTTTCTTGCAAATTTCTTTAACATGCTCTCACTTAAAACTGTATGGGGAAACATGAGGACATACATAAAAAAGGGATGAGCTATAAATCCCAGTAAGGGAATAAACATTTCATAACATGATGTGAATAATACATGTTAGAAAATAGATATATCAATGGGACATAAAAATTGTAGGATTCATAAACATGAACAACGAGACATGATATATCTTGATAATCATAAAAGAAATATGGGAAATATGGAAACAACTTAAAACAATACATCATAAACATAGGTCAAGGATAACTACCAAGACATCATGATGGAAAAATTACCATAAGGGAATCATGTTCACTCATTTTCCAAACATGACATCTCATGAGAGTTAACATTACCCAATGCATTGGAGTACTATATAATTTTGGGATCACCCGTCACTTTCATTTCATTCTCACGCTTATGTGTGCCACATAGATCATACAAAATGGATTCATTCATCATAATATTTTATTAAACAACCATTTAGTGTTTAATAAATAAATTTAAGTCCCATGTCAAATAATTAGTATAATGTTGAACACTTTTGATATGAAATTCGTGTGGTATTCACTACACATATGTTTTGGCATTCAAAATCGCGGTGAAATTTCGGTAGTATAAAGGTGTCAATTAAAAATTAATAAAATGGGTTAATGAGAGAGAAAATGGTATATAATAATTTGGAAATAAAATTTGTAGTAATAAGGATATTAAAATACATATTCCATCATTGGTAATTAGAAATATAAGGACAAAGATAATAAATAAACATGAATAAAGAAAAGAAGGAAATGATCTCTTACTAAATTTTGGCATGGTAACGGGTGTTCATAAAGGTTCATGGGAGGGAATTAATGAGAGATAAAGGGTCCTATAATAATTTAGAAATAAAATGTATAGTAATGGGTATATGGAATAATATATAACAACATTAACAAATGGTAATTAAAAGGCATAACATAAAAGCGGTGCTTGAACAAAAAGGGGAGTGGGGGATCCCTTACTTCAGTGTGTGACTCCAAATACATGGAAGGAGATTATTGAGAGATTATAGGAACATTGGGATGTCTCTAGAGAGGTTATATGATATGAATTATTTTCTAAAAAATTTTTTAGTGAAGATAAATGGGATATTGGGTGGGTTTGTTTAGGAAATGAGTGGGACATTCTTTATTATTTCCCAAACATAGGTTTTGGAATCCATATAATAAAATAATCAAAACCAAAAAAATTATCATGAATTATGCCCATGTTTTCTACCAAATGGTATTTTTTCGCTAATTTTATAATTACAAGTGCTAAAATTAAGAAATTATTACCATTTCTTATGTGGAATGCAGTCTTACTCTTAAAGAAATGATTTTAAAACCTTAAAATATATTAATTGTTTTGGAGGCTTCACAAAGGCATTATAAAATTAAATAAATAAACATAAAATCAAATTATTTTAAATTTAGAACATATTATTTTTAATTTTCCTTTTAGAGTATTTATTACATCACTTTTGGGTCATTATGATGTCATAATACACACTGTATATTTATACACTATTTAATTATTACCTAAAAATTCGAGATTCTCAGAAAATTATGAAAAAATAACTATTGGATAATTTATACATTCTAAATCCAAAAATAATATTCATTATATCAAAATAATTTTCTAAATATGTTTAGTTTTAGTTTTAAAATAATAAGCGTGATTTATTGCGAAATATTGGGTTTCTTAACTATAACAGTTTCTCAACATTTAAAAAAATTACATTTGACATCATAAAAATTATATTATCATTTATATTTAATAAATATTATGTAATAATAATAGTGTATTAAAATATTATTTATTTTAAAAATACATTAATTCATAAAAATAAATGTTTTAATAGAAATTGAATACTAATTAAAAATATAATTTGTGTTTTATTGTATCAAAATAAAAATCATTAATAAATTAACAATAATAGAATGAAAATATATTCATTATTATATATAAAATAATGTAAATACTCATATTTATAGGGTCTTTATACATATCACTTTAATACACCATCAAACTTCCTATGGGTAAGGTTCACAACGATAAGACTTTCCTGGGGTGGTTTAACTAACATGGTTTGGGTCATGATCTCGATAAGATTGAACTTCTCCCATAAATAGTTTCAATCATGCTTAAGTTACTGGACATCATCTTGGGATTAGTAAAGGTAAAATCCCATAGGTTTTATCTCCCTCATAAGCTTTGATAAATGGGCTTTATAGGGTACAATCCTACTGGTCGAGGACATCACTTCCTTTGTTTATGTCAATTGGATTTGTTAAAAACCCTATATATATATATAAAAATCATATGATCAATCTTCAAAGGATATATTATCAATGTAATTCATGAATAATAGTGTTTTAAATAGGATATAATAAAACCAAATTATTTCATGTGTTTTCTATAACCATATTACATTATAATACATTTAATTAAATCATAAGGGAAAATTTATTTATAACAGTTCGGGTCATTACATTATGGGTTACGATGATTTGGTAGAAACTAAAAAATGAATTGCTGATAAACCTTGAAAGAAATATATATTTGAGTTGTTTCTCGAGGAAAATTTTTATTTAGTGTTAATATCTATGGATTGTGGGAGAGCTAGTAACATGTCTAGAGCTACTCGTTCTTATGAGAGATTAACTCATAGTAAATTTTTTAAATATTAAAGATTCATTTTAGTTTAAAAATTATGTCACACTATAAAAATTAAGAAAATTAGCTCATATTATCTTTAAAATTTTGGACAGTGATCCATAATTCATTTTTTATGTATAGGAATTTACTGCACATCATTCTGATACATGATGTTGCTGATATGATTCACAGTGTCTGTTTTTAATATAAAAAATGTCATTTCTGATTAAAAATTGAATCACATTATCAAAAAATTAAAATGATCTCATATTGTTTTTATAATTTAGAAAAATGATCCATAATTATTATCTTATGTGTAGTAATTTACTTCATGTCAATCTAGCACACGATATGGTAGGTATGACTCAAAGTGCATGTTTCAAATTAAAAGTATCATTTTACTCTAAAAAATACATCGCATTTTCAAAACCAAGTACATGTAATATTGTTTTCATAAAACATTATTAAAATAATACATAATTCGTTTTTGGTATATAGGAATTGGAAAAATGTTTATCCGACACATAATGTGACAGGAATGACTCCATGTCCATGTTTTCAATATAAAAGTCCCATTTTAGTTTAAAATTCATGTCACGTTTTAAAAACTAGTTAAATGAGATCATATTCTTTTCAAAATGTATTAAAATTATCCATGATTCATTTTTTATATTTAATAATCAACCGTACATCAATCTGACACATTATGTGTCTGGTATGGCTCAAATTTCTTATTATCACATTAAAAATGTCATTTTAGTTTGAAAAATATATCACATGGAAAAAATTGAGAAAACAAGATCATATTGTCTTGATAAATTAGAAAAATTATCTATAATTCATTTTTGGCATGTAGAAATCAATCGCACATGAATTAAATATACGATGTGTCTGGTATGACTCAAGGTTTGTGTTTGCACATGAAAAGTGTCATTTTTGTTTAAAACAAACATTACAAATCCAAAAAACTGATAAAAAAATGGATTGTATTTATACTTTTGGAAAGTGATCCATAATTCATGTATGATTTTTATGAATCTACCACACGTCAATCTATCACATGATGTGTCCAGTATGACATAGAGTTTGTGTTTTCAATATAAAAGTGTCATTTTAGTTTAAAAACATGCTTCAAATAGTAAAAACCAAGAAAACATGATCTTGTAATTTTAAAACCTAGTAAAAAGATCCATAATTCATTTTTCATGTGTAAGAATCTACCGCACATCAATATGTCACATGATGTGCCTAGTATGACTCAAAGTGCATGTTTTAAAGAGTCATTTTAGTGTAAAATGCATTATACATAGCCAGACTATGTAAATGATCTTGGATTGTCTTGAATATTTATTAAAATAATCCTTAATTTATTTCATTAATTTTGGAATTAAATTTACATCAATCCAATAGAAGATGTGTCCAGTATAACTCTAAGTTATTTTTTCCCTTATAAAATTGTTATTTTAGTTTAAAACACATGTCACATTGTCAAAAATAAGAAAACAAAATCATATTATTTTCATAATTTTTTAAATTGATAAATAATTCATTTTTTATGTGTAGGAATTAACCTCACATATATTTGGAACACGATGTAGTAGATATAACTCCAAATGTGTGTTTTTATTATAAAAGTGTCATTTTAGTTTAAAATGCGCATCATATATCCAAAACCTTGAAAAAAGATCATATTATTTTAAAACTATAGAAAAATAATCCATAATTCCTTTGAGATATATAAGAATTGACTTCAAATAAATCTGAAACAATATGTAGCAAATATGACTAAAAGTGCATGTTTTCACATTAAAAGTATGATTTTACTCTAAAATACATGACACATAGCCAAAATCGAGTAAACGATCTTGTATTGTAACACCCCAAGATTTCATAGAAAGTTATTTTCTTTAAATTAATTCAATAGTTTGCGCTACACACGACTCTGAGTTCGAGCGCACCACGACTTACCAAACTAGCCATTCAAAAGCGGTTTTGAATAGTATTAACTAAATTTTGAATTTTATATACTCCATATAAATTTTGATTCTATATTATTTGTTTCGTAGACATAATATAAGAAAAAATTCATTTTTTTCAGATAAAAGATGTATTTTTCAAAAAAAATGCAATTTTACCACCTTTTAATGGAAAATCTTTTTTAAAACCAATATTTGATAATTTTCTATATTTAATTTAGTTAAATTAAATTATTCTTTAGATTTAATACATTAAAATTTATTTTGGAGAAAGTTTTGGTACTTTTCTAATAACTTTTATATTTTGATGAATACTGAAAAATACTAAATTATAATTGAAAAAAACATTTTTAATCGAAATAATTTATACTGTGATATTATGTATTTTAATGGTTTGTATGTATAATTAGATTACATTTTTATCATTTAATACAATGTAGGTGATTATAAGTAATTTCACATTTAAATTTGACAAAAACACATGTCAATCTTTTGATAGTTTTTACTTTTTTAAAAACCCGCTTTTCGGTTTTGACAACGGGAATTAATTTTAAATTTATTAATGAAAATTCTGTGTTTTTCATTCGGCATAATAGAATTGATTTTTGAATTCGGAATATCACAATTATCTTAGGGTAAATTTTTGGTATTTTTCTAAAAACGTTCAATTTTTTAGGAATAGTGAAAAACACTGTGTTATAGTTTAAACCCGACTTTTTATTTAAATAATTATTTATTTTATTTAAATTAATTTTAAGTAAAAATAGATGTATAATACCTATATAAGTTAAATGTAATTCATTGGTTTCATTTTATAAAAAAATTAGATGTATAATATTTTATTGAACTTTTTACCGTCTTTTACCCATCTCCTAGGAGCATTTATAAATTTACATTAAACATAATTCTACCGCTTCTGTGAGTTGAATTTCAAAAATCCTAGAGAAACGGTTGATATAAGTAAGTAAAATGTGGTTCAATTAGATGAAAATAATTTTTGGTGAATAGTAAGGTTTTACTTATATTTACCACAGCTAAAAGTAAATAGGTTAATTAAGGATAAAAATGATATTATTATAACCCTAAAACATGTACTAATTCTATTAGATAAGATTAATTCGACCCAAAACAACCTTAGAAATAATATATGATCCTTTAGGTCCACTTGGATTAGATTAGGATATTTGTTATTATTTTATTTAAAGAAGAGTTAAAAGAGTTGAAATCAATGTTTAATAACTAAAACATTTTTAATATAGGTTTATACATAAGATAAATTATACTATAGATATTAATTATAAAGATAAAAATATTTACTACATAATTATATTTTATTTATATTTTTTAAACATTAAATAATTTAATATATTTATGACACAATGATGATGCAGTAATTACCAAATTAATAAAATATTAAAATGATTGATAATTTAATTATCCAAATAAATGTAATTTGACAGTTTTTATGAATTAAACTAATTTTATAGGTTAATAATACATTTTAGGGTTTCATAGATGAATTTTAATCGAAGTATTAATGCTTTTATGAATTTAGAGAAAACAAAATACCCAATAGTGTCAAAATTGACATAAATGAGTTTTTAAAACAAATATCATATTATTAATTGATATTCTATTCCTAAAAATATAAGGTTCATACAAAGGTCGTAAATTATATTATATATGTAATTAATTAATAAATTTAAATTCTTTTGGAAGTTTATTTTATGTTTATTAACCATATAATATAAAAATACAAAGAGACATGGTAAATGTCAATCTATTTAACTAAGAGTTAAATCTAAAAGAAAATGTTAATATAGTAACCCAAATATGACTAAAACCTATTGGTTGAGTGGTTTTCGACCCATCCCCACCTTATCCTTTAAATTATTCATTTTGGATCCATTATAGACCTAAAATAATTTTATTATAAAATAATATTTCTAACTTTTCCTAAGTTTCCCCTCACCAATCTTATAAAAGGGAACTTCCCCTTCTCTCTAATTCACACCTTCAAAGCCATTTTTCCTGGCCAAACCCTACCCAAATACCCTCTCAAATGTCCTCCCTTCATCTTGGAGGCCTTCCTTTGGTCATAAATACAACCAAAGGATCCCCTTTGATCAAATCAAAAGGAAGAACCTGAAGAAGAGGTAAATACTTCATCACCTCTTTCAAGTTCTGTTCTTCTTCCACTTCCTCTTTCATTGTTGTTTCTATTATAAAATAATAACTCCAATATATTCTATATACTATGATGTTATTATAAATATTATTCAACCATATTCATTATTCAATCCATCCTTTGAATGACATGTCACCATACATGCATACGTACGACATACCATCTCCATGTCGTGGTGTAATTGTTATTAAATGCATTATTATTTGGATGGGTATAATAATGATGTATAATTGATGTAAATAATAAATAAAAAGTGATAACTATTCTCTATATATGATATACTATCCAATTATATATTATTTTAATATCAAAAGAATGATATTGTTGCTCATGCGTACGTACGGATTTCCCTCTCCGCGAACGCGATGAGATTCACTCTCCATCGTATCCATTCAAGACTAATATTCATTAGATGATTAAAAATAATTTTTAAAGGCTTAATATGATTATGAATATTAATAAGATCCATCCTTTCCATAACAAACATTAATTACGAAACAAATCATATAAAGTAAAACAAATCAGTTAACACCTGAACCGACGATAATATGTGAATATTATTAACAAAGCAATATTGAAAGGTTATATATGATATCATATTAAATTATATGATTATTTTATAATTTAATAACAATTATTTCACCATTATACAAGAGTTTAACCTACCCTCGACCAATAAAATTTACAAGTTAAGGGGTTTCTTATCTCACTTTTAATTCCATGAGATTTCTATTGTTCGCCACTTATTTATTGCATGTGGTGTATTGTGAACTACCATTTGATATATATATATTATCATTATTCTCTTTATATTCATGGTATTCTGTGATTCATTTGGTATTTATTAACTTTTTTTCATACGACTCGATTGATTAAAATGAAGTAAGGGTTTTTCGTCTCACTTGTATTCCTGTGAGATTCATGCTATATTGGCCACTATTCCCTTTTGTGTGGAGTTTGTACTGCCCCAGATTGTATTATTTTATGTAATATACTTTAATGTATGGATATTTACATCTTCATTGTATGATAATTCTTTCATGGGTTTTATTTTTCATAAGTTTCCAAATCGTTAAGGGAATTTCAAATTTCAATTTCCACTCATTGGGTTTTACGCATACTTCATTGATGATTTTACTCGATGATTATGTGTGGAATCAATATTTATTATTTTTGTAGTAATTTCCACTCCCATTTCTGTGGATATACTGTTGATACACATAATAAATCCATTGATAAATTATCAAGTCATCGATATGAACTTGATAAGAGTGATTTTAACTCAATCTCCATTTATTCAGTTAAACATCAAATTCATTGGTGTTCTTTTTTACATGAATATGTGTGAATGTACTCTAATTGATTTACACTGAATATCCAATAATATTGAGTGTGTTTATATTTTTCACACATTATTATATCGTTGATTTAGACTTAACCTAAGGATATGGTCTTTTTAATAGATTTCATCTCAATCTACATTCCATTGAGACTTCTTTGTTGTAATACACCAATTTACTTTTATATGGTGTATATATTGTACATTGACATAGTATATCATGAATTCCTTTATTCTCATGATATTATAAAGTTTTTATTACCTCAATTAATTGTATTCAAGTGTCTCTCTTTGGGTTAGGAACTCTAACTAAAATATCATTTCAAATGTTTTAAAGATTTATTATTCTAAATCTTTCTCATTAATGTCCATGTTTTAAAAATGGTTTTATGGATTTATTTATATGGACATTAATGATTTAAAATTAAAATTCCTTTTAAAAGTTTCAAAGTCTTTTGGGACACTCTGATTCAAAAATCTATTTTTAATGGCTTTTTGACAAATAGTGTGACTTGTTAATGTTTTTAAGAAAAAGGGGGATATTCCCCTCAAATAGTTTTGATGGTTATTTTCATCTATGTCAATATCCTTCATTATTATCGATTAAGGGTAATATGTTATAATACAATCTTCCATGTTATATTGAATGAGTTATTTTTTACTATGGATGTGCTATTTTTATACAATTCATGGTTTGTGGATAATGTATTGACATTTCGTATGTCAGTTTTAATACGAATGTTTACATTATGTTTCAAACTTTTCATATAAGGAATGTATTGGACTTAATAAGTGATTAGTGGAGCTCGCTATAGCCCCTCGATGCATTGGTAGGTCTAAGAAGACAAACTAGTGTCTTGGCACAAGGCCTTGACACAATCTTATTTGTAGTCTTGGAACAAGGCCTTGACTATGTGGTTATGAAAGTCTGTAATTATGCATTCCATCATTATAAAAGTGACTATTGATATTTCATGTGATTATTCGACTAGAATAATATCCATCTGTATATGTAAATGGCATTATTTGATTTTATCTTGGCCATATTATGCTGAAGTTCATCTTTATAAGGATTTTGTTATAGTCTTATACGTTTCTTTAAATGTTTATGCTTATTTATGAAAGTTTCGAAATATTGTTATCCTTACTGAGCATCTGAGATCACCCCCTCCTATGTTTTATTTTTCCCAGGATGCAAAGAAGTATATTATGACTGACCTGCAGGGATATTATATGGGATCTCAGTGTTGTCTATGGAAACAATGTTTTTTGTATTTTTCCATTTTATGATGTAATGTAAACCTTATGAATGTATCTAGTACTTAAAAGGCTACTAAACTAATCGGTCTTTCGAGACATGATTTCTGTAATAATTTCAATGATACGTAACAATGCACTGACTCTGGGCTTCTGGGGTCATGGCGTTACATGTATTATCTTTAAACATTAGGAAAAACCATAATTCATTTTTGACATGTAGGAATTTACCTCATGTCAAATTAACTCGTAATGTGACCAAAATGACACCAATTCTGTGTCTTCAATATTAAAGTGTAATTTTATTTTAAAACATGCACCTCATTTTCAAATCAAAGTAAATGAGATCATATTTTTTTAAAAAAAAATTATTAAAATGATCCATAATTCATTTGTGGTGTGTATGCATCAACCACACATCAAACAAACATCCAATGTGGCTGGTATGGCTCGATGTTCTTATATTCAATATAATAGTGCCATTTTAGATTAAAATGTGTTCCACATTATCAAAACTGAGAAAACATGATCATATTGTTCTCAAAATTAAGTAAATGAGTATATAATTCATTTTTTATGTGTAGGAATTATCCTCACATCAATCTGATACACAATGTGGTCGGTATGAATCAAAGTATGTGTTTTTAATATAAAAGTGTCATTTTTGTTTAAAATGCTTGTCATGTATCCAAACCCAAGAAAACAAACTCATATAGTTTTAAAACTTCCAAAAAATGATCCATAATTCATTTGAGGAATATAGTAATCAACTACATGTCAATTTGACATGTGATGTGGTCGGTATGTCTCAATGTATGTGCAATTTTAGTTTAAAACATGCATCGAATAGCCTAAACTGAGAAAATGAGCTCATATTTTTTTTCAAATATTAGAAAAATAATCCATAATTTATTTATGGTATGTAGGAATTGACTGCATATAAATATGACACAAGATTTTTCTGGTATGAATCAAAGTTTTTTTTTCAATATAAAAGTGCCATTTTAGTTTAAAATGCATGTCACATGGCCAAAACACAGATAATGAGCTCAAATTTATTTTAAAATATAGAAAACCGATCCAAAATTCATTTATGATATTTAGGAATTGATAAAATGTCTATGTGACAAATGATGTGTCTAGTATCACTCCATGTGCATGTTTTTAATATAAAAGTTTTATTTTAGTTTGAAACGCGTATCAAATGGCCAAACAAAGTAAATGAGCTCAGATTATTTTTAAATAGTTTTAAAATGAATCATAATTCATTTCTAATGTGTAGGAATCAACTGCACATCAATTTGACACATGATGTTATTAGAATAACTCAAAATTCATGTTTTCAATATAAATGTTTCATTTTAGTTTAAAATGTGCATCACATATCCATAATTGAGAAAACTTACTAAAATTGTTTAAAAACATTAATAAAAATCCCATAATTCATTTTTTTATTTATAGTAATTGATCACAGTTCAATCTGACAAGTGATGTGATCAGTAGGACTCAAATTATGTTTTTTCAAAATTAATTTGTCTTTTTAGTATAAAACACATGTCACATTTTCAAAATAGAGTAAACAAGATTTTATAGTTTTTAAACATTAGGAAAACAACATATAATTCATTTTTGATGTGTTGGAATTAACCGCACATCAATCTGACAAACGATGTGGCCGATATGACTTAAAGTGTGTGTTTTCAATATAAAAGTGTCATTTTAGTTAAATATGTGCATCACGTTATGAAAAACAAGTAAACAAGAGAATATTATTTTCAAACATTAGAACAATGATATATAATTAATTTATTATGTGTAGGAATCGATTGTGCATCAATCTGACACATGAAGATTCTTAGCTGACTCAAAGTGTGTGTTTTCAAAATAAAAATGTCATTTTAGTTTAATGATATAATTATTAATGAATATTTAATTAAATAAGATAATTAATAACTGATAATATCTTTCATGTATTAATTAATTAACAATATAATTTATATAGATTATTAATTAACAATGTAATTAATAATTCATCATATAATTATTAATTAATAGTATAATTAGTAATTAATAATTTATATACAATTAAAAATATAATTATTAATAGTATAAATGATAATATCATTATTATACTCAGTAATTAATAATATAATTTATCATATGTGGATTATATAACATTAAAATTATAATTTGTTTATTTTTTATGAGATCTTACTAAAATAATTATTAGTTTTATTACAGGGACAAGAATTTTTATGGAGTTTTATCATTAGATAAAGCCTGCTATAAGAGTTATGATTTTTTATATTGGGATTTAATTTTTTATTAACATTAACTATCACTTTAATGTAAATATTTTTTATATGAATTTTGAATTTATATAATACTTCAATGTAATATTTTTATTTCAATCTGGCCTTTTCTAATATTAGTCTTCCAATTTGATTATGTTTTTCTAGTCCGCTTCTGTTATAGGGATACTACAAAGCTACATGTTTTGTAGCAACTATCATTTCCATTATCATTACTGACAAAAACATTGATAAATGACTCATTTATCAGAACATTTGTTATTGGTGATAAAGGATGAACGTTTCTGATCCTTTGTGAGAAACATTTCACTTTGAAAATCACAGTAATGTGAATAAATAGGTAGATTTGTAATGAGTTCACCAATCATTCCTCTTAACCAAATAACTTATTTAATTGCCTCTATAATATTTGTATACTCATCCTCATTGGTAGATAAAGCAATAGTATCGTGTAATTTTACTTTCCAACTAATATCTCACCCATCAATGGTAAATACATTACCTATCAAAGAACATATCCTATCATGACATCCAATAAAATCAGAGCACTGCTAAAAAAATAACATTTATTAGTGCTGAAAAAGGGCTTTGTTAGCACTAAAAAACATTTACTTGCTGAGCACCCGCTACCACATATTTCATATATGTATTTAAAACTAATTATATATATGTGGATATAAATGAAATCACATATATATAAATAAATAAATAGATCAAAAAATACAGAACAAAATAATATAGCACAATGATAAGGGAACAGATCCTTGAGGGGGTCTCAGGTTTGAAATCAAGTTAAGGGAGGGATGTTCGAGCATGGAAGGAGGTGGCCTAGTGCCAATAAAAGGTCGAGCGGAGGGCTAGAAGAGTGATAATAAAAAGAGGGGTGGGGGATTTGAGCACAGATAAAAGGTATTTAGCCTCCCCCTCTAATCATTTACAATTTACATAAAAAACTATTTTTAAAAATTTTTATTTTTTTCATTCACTTGTGCTGTTTTTTATTAATAATAAAAGTCCCCTTTTATCAGTACTTTTTTAGCATTGATAAAAGGGACTTCCTTTTATTGGTTCTTAGATAAAAAATGTTTCCTTATTGCTAATAAAGTCAATTCCTAGTGGTTTTAAAATCACGATCTATAGTAGTGTATGTCTCATGAGTGGATAAAGCACATTGATACATGACTTCATTTTGTGAGAGATGTTATTTCTCATGGAGATATTTGGTAAATCAAGGTTAAAACTCATTATTATCATGTATATATGATGACTAAAAATCTTCTTATTTCAAAGTTTGAGAATTTCTTGGATTTGGTTAGTCTCTTCTGTTGATTAGTTCCCTAAAGGTATTTAGGGGAAGGGGTGAAGCATTTTATGCCAGATATTGGTGGTTTGTTGTGTCCCGGGTTGGCCATAGAAATATAGTTGTCCAAGAAAATACATGAAAAGGGTTCCTTTTGTGCTGTTCAAAAAAAAACATCAAGCAACAAAAATATGGCAATATAATCCTTAAAATATAAAACAAACTATCCACCGAGAACAATAAATTTTATATAAATACTGATTGTGAAAAAATAACAATAATTTTTATAAATTGTAAGATAAAGTGACAGACAAACATGGGATTAGGTTTGAGTTTACATTAGTGATGCATCACAAGGGGAAGGGAGGCACAACCAAGGGTGGAGATGAGGTAGAATATAAATTTCAGGGGTTCTCTCAGTTAACAATGATGTAGCAGGTATTCATTAAATTCAGTTGGAGTTTTCATATTGAATGTTTTTATATGGAAAAATAATTGTAGATAATATCTTCAAGAATAAAAAATATTATTTTGATAGTTATGGAAGTGGTTAATCAATGGTTTGGATTAATCCACCATTAAAGTAAAACTTATGTAGATATGAATGGTCTAGAAGATGAATGTATAGGTTACAATGATGCTAAAGAAACACTAATACAATATAGGCAGTTAAGAGAGTTAAAAAGGGCCTTTATCAGTGCTAAAGAAGCTCTGACTATTGGAGTGAAAGTAAAGTCTCCAGTCTTTTATCAGTGATTTTAAAAGTGTTGATAAATGGGTCCTTTATGAGCACTTTTAAATGAACTGATAAATGTGTCCCTTATCAGCACTATTAAAAGCATTGATAAAGGTTCACACTATAGTGTACTATAGCAATACACCACATCACCAAATATCAAATAAGTCAAGTACCAATATAGAATTTAAATTAAATGAAATTTATTACAGAAATATAATAAAAAAACACTATATTATATACATTTCAAACATTGGTTTATACAATTACATAAGTAATAATTGTTACATACATTCAAAAACATCAATGATCATTTATCTTTTGATCCCAACCTCAACTAATAATATTAGTAAAAAATCACCCCTTATTAAGAAAAATAATGCACCTGTATAATAAAAAAATTATTTTGTTAATAATAATATAATTAAATAAATTAAGAGAAATTGTTAAATTTAAACTAAACTTTTATTCAAATTAGGAATACTGTTTATCAGATTGAGTTGTGTTTTATTTCTATATGTAACACCATTTCTTGTTCAAATTCAAGCATTGTTTAGGTAAAAATTAATTAAATAAGTATAAGATAATTTCCCACGAGTGTATCCTAGTGGTTTCATCCTGTGGTGGTGTTTGGGAGGTCTCTGTTGCAAGCCAACTCAGGTTTTCATTTATTTATTCATCCTACCCTGACTGATGTAATTTAGATAAGTATAATATAAAAATAATAAGGAAATCAATTATGTAATAGTAGATATAATTATTGGAAAACAATTTAGACTCGTTTTGTTGGTTTTGGCATTGTGATGCATTTTTTAAACTAAAATGATACTTATATATTGAAAAGATGCACTTGGAGTCATACCGGTCACACCATGAATCATATTGAGTTGTAGATGATTCCAACATGTCTCAAATTAATTATAGATCATTTTAATTAAGTATAAAAATAATACAAATGCATTTTCTTAGTTTTGAGTAAGTTACTTGTCATTTTTACTAAAATGATATTTCAAACTGGAAACACACACTTTGACTATACCGATCACATCATGTCTCAGTTTTACATGATACCAATTACTATACATAAAATATTAATAATGAATTATTGTACTAAATTATCAAGATAGTCTGAGCACAATTACTCAGTTTTTAGTGAGTGACACTTTTTGAACTAAAATGTCGATTTTAAACTTATAATGGACACATTAAGTAGTACCGGGAAGATCATGTATCTGATTAATGCATAACTAATTCATACACATCACAAATGACTTATGGATTTTTTTTACTAAAGTATAAAAACAAACTGATTGCATTTTCTCAGTTTTGAGTAGGTCATTTGTCCTTTTTACTAAAATTGATGTTAATTTTAAATAAAATTATTTGCATGGAGTCATACCGGTCACATCGTGCGTCGGATTGAGGTAAAAATAATTCTAAAACATCTAAAATGAATTATGGATCATTTTACGAAATTATCAAAACAATATTAATGTGTTTTCTTATTTTTGAGTATGCCACTTGTATTTTTTACTAAAAAATCATTTTAAACTAGAAACATACACATTAACTCATACCGGTCACATATTGTGTTGGTTTGATGGGAGGAAAATTACTACACATCACAAATGACTTATCAATATTTTTCCTAAATTATCATGAAAATCCATGTTCATTTTCTCAATTTTTAGTGAGTGGCTCTTTTTGAACTGAAATATCTATTTTAAACTAATAATGGGAACATTGAGTCATACCGTGAACATAGTGTACCAGATTGTGGTGTTTCTAATTCCTATATTTCAAAAATTAATTATGGATAATATTCCTAAAGTATCAAAATAATCTGAATTCATATTCTCAGTTTGAGTAGGCCAGTAGTCCTTTTTACTAAAATTGATATCATTTTTAAATAAAAAGACACACTTGGAGTCATACCAGTCATGCTATACGTCGGAATGAGATTTGTATTGTTCAAAAATGTATCTAATTACTTATGGTTAATTTTTCTAAATTATAAAAAAACCCTAATTCGTTTTCTCAATTTTGAGTATGTCACTTGTCTTTTTTAGTAAAATGTCATTTTAAACTGGAAACACACACTTTGACTCATACCAACCACATCGTGTCTCAGTTTGATGTGATACCAATTCATACACATAAAAATTTACTTATGAGTCATTTTAATAATTTATATAGAGAATCAGATCATGTTTTCTTGTTTTTTAGTGAGTGTTACTTTTTGAACTAAAATGAGGATTTTAAACTGATAACAGACACATTAAGTTATACCAATAACATCATATATCAGATTGAGATTTAGATGATTCCTATACATAAAAAATTACATATGGATCATTTCCCTAAAATATAATAATAATCCAAATGTTTTTTCTAGGTTTTATGTAGGTTAGTTGTCATTTTTTCTAAAATTGAGGTCAATTTTAAATAAAAAGAGGAACGTGGAGTCATACCGCTCACACCATAAATCATATTATAGTTCAGCGAATTTAAAAATGTCTCAAATGACATATGTATAACTTTCCTAAATTTTTAAAATAATCCAAATTAATTTTCATTGTTTTGAGTACATCACTTTTAATTTTTACTAAAATGTCATTTTAAACTAGAAACACACACTTTGACTCGTGTTGGTCACATCGTGTCTCAGTTTGACATGAGTCTGATTCCTATATGTGAAAAATGACTTATGAATTATTTTTCATAAATTATAATGATAATATGAGTGTGTTTTCTCTATTTTCAGTGAGTGACACTTTTGAACTAAAATATCGATTTTAAACTGATAACAGACACATTGAGTAATACCGAGAACATCATGTATATAATTAATGTGAGGCTGACTAATATGCATCTAAAATGAGTTATGGATCATTTTATTAATGTATCAAAACAATGCAAATGAATTTTCTCGGTTTTGAGTAATTCAATTGTACTTTTTACTAAAATTGATGTCAGTTTTAAATAAAAAATGCACTTTGAGTCATACTGGTCACACCATACATCAGATTGGGGTGAGGGTGATTCCAAAATATCTTAAATGACATATATATTGTTTTATTGAAATATAAAAACAATATGAAGGTGTTTTCTTATTTTATTTACGCCACTAGTCTTTTCTACTCAAATGTTATTTTAAACTCGAAACAAGAACTTTGACTCATATTTGTCACAACATGTCTCAGTTTGATTTGATACCAAATCCTACACATCAAAAATGAATTATTTATAATTGTCTAAAATTATCAATACAATTAGAGATCATTTTCTCATTTTTATGTGAGTGGCACTTTTTGAAATAAAATGTTGATTTTTAACTAATAAGAGACACATTGAGTCATAACGAGAACATCACGTATCGGATTGAGGTTAGACTGGTTCATACACATCAAAAATTACTTATGGATCATTTTCCTAAAGTAAAAAAAAACAATATTAATGCATTTTATTGGTTTTTAGTAGGTTAATTTACCTTTTTACTAAAATTGATGTCAATTTTAAATAAAAATACGCTCTTTGAGTCATTTTGGTTATACCATGTGTAAGATTTGGGTGAGTCTAATTATAACACATCTCAAATGACTATGAATCCTTTTCTAATGTTTTAGAATAATTCAAATGTGTTTTCTCAGTTTTGAGTAAGTAAATTTCCTTTTTACTAAAATGTCATTTTAAACTGGAAACACGCACTTTGACTCATATTGATCACATCGTATATCAATTTGATGTGAGAATGATTCTAACAAGTCTTTTTTTAATATATCTAATAAATTATAATGAAAATCCAATAACTTTTTCTTGATTTTTAATGAGTTATATTCTTCAAATAAAATTTTGTTTTTAAAGTGATAACAGACACTTTTAGTGATACCAGGAACATTTTATATCACATTGTGGTGTGACTGATTCCTACACACCATAAATGACTTATGGAACGTTTTATTAAATTATAAAAACAATCTTAATATGTTTTCTCAGTTTTGAGTATGATAGTTGTCTTATTTATTAAAATTAATTTTAATTTTAAATAAAAAGAATCACTTAGTCATACTTGTCACATTGTGTGTCATATTTAGGGGAGTTTGATTCCAACATGTCCTAAAGTATCAATAAAATACTAATTTCCAATGTTTCTATGATTTCTATTGACTTTATTTATCAAACATCCAACACTTCATATTGACTTGATGTTCTTAGCCAAACAACATTTCTCATTGTTGAAAGCCAAAGTTCATATTCCCATTATATCATGATAATTCACCATAATGGGAACAAGAGATTATTTTACTATTTAGGATTTTAACAATGAGAATGGTTTTTTGGATAATAAAATTGACTCAATATAAAGTGTTGGTAGTTTGATAATGAAATTCAATGGAAAGAGTTGTAACATTGGAAGAAAGGAAAATATGAATTCACAAAAAAATTAAAGTATAAACTAAATACGTATTAGATAAATATTATAAGGAAATTAACTTAAAAATAGTATATATATTGATTAAAAAATTAAGTAAATAAGTAGTAGGAATTCACCTTTTCATGTTGGTTGTATGCATTCTTGACCCATTTCATTATTATCATTATCTTAATTGCAGTCTCAAATTCCAATCTCTCACGAGCATGAGCAGCTTCAAAAAAATCACCCCAACTCGTACAAAAGAATCCACCTATGTAAGAAGAAAATTATTATGTGAGTAATACTAAAAAGAAATAAATTAATCATAAATATCAAACAATACATTAATTCTATAGAAAATGATTTTATTGTGAAAACATCAAGATTACCTCTATTATTGAGAAGTGGAGGGAACTTGAAGGAAAGTGATAAATTTCAACACAATAGAGGTGAAAAGGTTTTCCAGGTGAATAATTATATGGACTTGTTTTTGTATAAAGGAATGAAATATGGAGATACCACCCCAACTCGAACAAATGAATCCACCTATATAAGGAAAACAATATGTGAGTAATACTAAAAAAATAAAACATAAGTATGAAACAATACATTAATGCTATGAACAATGATTCGACTATGAAAATATCAAGATTAGCTCTATGATTGATCAGAGGCAACTTCATTTCTCTTCTTGAAAAGGAAGTGGAGGAAAATAAAATGAAAATTTTAAATTAAACACTACAAGAGTGAAAAGGTTTTAAGGGGGAATAAGCTTGTGGATGTTTTTGTACAGAAAGGCATGAAAGATGGAGATACCACCCCATATCAAACAAAATAATCCACATATATAAGAAAAAAGTTCTTATTTGAATAATAATAAAAATAAATAAATTAACCATAAATATAAAACAATATATTAATTCTATGGACAATTATTTTACTATGAATACGTCAAGATTACCTCTGTGATTGGGAAGAGGTGGTGTATTTTATCTTCCTATAAATGAAGTGGTTGGAATGCAAAGGAAAGTGATAAATGAAACACTACAAGGTTGAAAATGATCTTAGGCAGAAGGATTTTGTAGACATTTTGGTGTAGACATGCATGAAATATTGATATAAATCTTCTAAAATAAACTAACTCTTTAAGGAATGATGAAAATTAAATCAATGTTTCATTATATAATATTTCGATAAAATATAGAAAGTATATTGAAACATTACTTTTACATCATCCTAAAGGGTTTTCATCGCTATAAATTGTTCTTCTGAGGGATTGGTAACTACATCATGTGAAAGAAGACATTATCTAAATGAGTAGTCAAATATTTAATTTATATTATATTATTGTAGTAGAGAACATATAATATTATGAGTGAAAATATAGTATATTTAAAAACACTTTTACCTTCTCATTGAACTCACTTTTTTTAACGGTTTTAGGGATTTTGTTCCTCTATTAATAATCCAAATTCCCTCTCTATGGTCCCCTATAATATACAATACATTTTCTACATTGGGACCAACATTAACATATTGTGATCTCCTAATGAAAGGGTCATCCTCAATTAAATTTTTATCTAACCTGACATCTGTTTTAGTTTCCAGTAGGAAAATGGACCAATTCTTGTTTTCTCGACAAGAATTTATTTATTTAGATATCATTATCGTTGAATGTAGAATTATTTTAGTGCCATATGTATGACATGGTAGTTCATTTTATTTTGGTATTATATCATTCAAGAGAACAAGTAGTTCTATAAAGCTAGTGACACTCTATCTACTACTAGATTTCAAATTATATAAGATCAATACAGTTGAAAATGTTGTGTATTTAGTACAAATGGTATAATTTGTTTTTCTTAGAACATCTATTTAACTTTTAAAACAACTTTTTATAATCATGAAGGTCATATCCAATTGCATTTTTCATTTATTCCATGCGATCTTCATAATCATTTACACTGGTTTTCATATCCAATGATCCATAAACCGAAATATCATTCCAATTGGTGTGCATGATTAGTTTTTTCCAATGTTTAGTACAACATTTATATATCTAATATATTATGTGAAAAATCAAGTGTTCTTCCAACTCTTTAGGACTAATTTGTCTTGAATAACAATAACGTAAACACAGACAAAGGATTTCAGAAGGGTTGTGTGCATAATCTATTGCAGACTTGATAACCTCTTTAACTCCATATTCATACTCTTTTGTCAAACAATTAGTGTGAATACATTTTTGATTCATATAAATCATATTGGTTTCATTAAATATTAATATTTTCCAATAAATAAATAAATACACATAAGATATTCATTATCAAAACTCAAAGTTATAGATATTTCTAATAAGGGAAACCCAACATTTTATCATTTCAAAAAATTTCAGTATTCTTTGAAGAAAATGGGTAATTGAATTTAAAAACAATTACCCCACTATGGTAAATGTTATCCTCTTAATCCATTCAAAGGTGAAAGTTATAGACAACTGTCATCCTTGTCAGCTCATCTCCCAAACATTAATCATTGAATTTTTTTGTTTGATACACATCCTCCATATCTCATGGAAATGAAGCTATGTTTATTAAAATAATCTAAGAATTAGTCATCCATGGGATGAATAATGCTCAGATTAGTACAAGAAACATAAAAGAGATGGGTATTGAGTCTCAAGTAACAAAATGTAATAACTATTTGGGAGATGAAAGTAATTAGGATGATAGTTGTACTGAATTGTGTTCTATAAAAGGGGTAATGTCTCCTATTTGTGATAATTACACCATTGCCACTAATTATTAACTCATGAACTATTTAAGGTGAGACTTGGGGGGCATAAAAATTATGGTTTTTGATTCACGGGATCTTTATAGGGACATGTTATGATATATGAATCTTTGGGGTCTCTATGAATTCTATATTTATAGTAGAAATCCAACTTTTAATGCATTCAATCCTCTAAATAAGACTAGTTATACCTCTATTAGATTTATATTATATGAAAAAAGATTGTAATATAATAGGAATTTATAATTTATGTAACACTAAATTATTTACAAAAGAAACAACCTTTCATATTAGATATCACTTGTTCATATAACATGATGGGTAAATTGATTTAATTAAATATTTTTTACAAGATCAATGGGTACTTATTATTATATAAATGGTGGATCTCTTAAGATAATTTGTTTTCATTTAAAAGATGTTGGAAATAAAAGGAAATGTTAAATAATGATATATTTTTAGATGGACTAAATTAAAACATACATAGTGTTTATTAGATGTATGATTAATGAAATAACCTGATTTTTAACAAGTATTAATGAGTGGGTTATCATTTCAAAGATGGATATATTTTTACATTGGTATAGAAAACTAGCCAAAACATATTCTAATTTTGGGTCAATAAAAGTTTATGGTAATTCTTTTTATAAGAGGAAACTTATTTATGGTAGTGAAATATTGATCATATAAGATAATGACATATTTAAATACCAACTTATAAATGGTGGGTTGATATGTTTTTATGATGAAAATATAAAATTTATATATTTTTTTAAAAAAATTGAATGCGGAGATTGTTAATTATTTAAAAAAATAAATTAGAGATTTAAATGAAACAAACCATTGGTTTCCACTAGTGAAACTTAATCTTGGATATGCTCTATTAGGAGGTTGTGGAAATTTGATACAACTAGCGGTCTTCAAATGTGTGTTCTCTCTCAACTTACATGCATGTTTAAATTAGAATATCTTGATGAGATATTATAAGGCTCGATGGAATATGGGTCCTCCCAAAAGTGGTCTTTCCATTCTATATTTTCTTTTCATTTATCTTAGACCGTCATCTCACATAATCTGTCTAGGACATTCAAGCATAAATGAAACACAGTTCACATTAATGGAAGGTGGAATCTTGAGGGTTCCAAGGATGCTCTCAATTTTATCCACCGAATCTTCTATCTCTTTAAGATCATATTATCTTGCAACTATGGAGGCTTATAGTAAAGAAAATCTTGATCTGGATCCTTATCACCATTAAATGTCCAATTAAATCAAAATATAATGGATATAAAAATTCATGTCACTCTATAAATATAGTGAATGTGCAGGGTCTTTGGCCCAACTCAAATAAAAGGATAAAATAATCAGCAATTAAAATATTGTTCCTAACATCACTTTGAAAATCAAGAGAGAAGGATAAGAGTTTTGGATAGACACTCATTCATGCCTATTACTCAACCTTTGTAAACCCTATATCCTTTCAACCAAACATCCCCATTAAAAATTATTTACCACAGGGATATACCGATGGTAAAGAAAGAATGATGATAAAAAATTCAAATATATATCACCAAACAAGAAATCAATGAGTGAGGAGGAGGAGGAGAAAATAAGATACCTTGGAGTGAATGTTTGAATCATTTGAGAGAATGTAGAGATATTAAAAACTTAGAAAACATTCAAAACTTGGATTAGTTCAACCCTTGAATCGTTCGAGCCTTTTATTTGAGCCTTTGAATTGTTCGATCTTTTATTCGTGCTTTGATTCACTAAGGAGGAGTGACAGAAGAGGGTGGCTTCTTTGGAAAGCTTCGGATATAGCAATGAGTTTGTGACTAGTCAGGGTTATTTAAATAGATCAGGTCACTTTTATCAGCACTTGCAAAAAATACCTGATAAAGATCTCTTTTATCCGTACTAAATTAATCAGCATAGATAAAAGGCGTCTTTATTAGCGCTCAAATATCACAAATAAAAATATTGCTTTTATCAGTTCTTATTACATAAGCACTGATAATGGATTTATAATTACAATTATAAATAAAAAATTTGTAAATATATTTATATAATTATATATATATAATATATATTTAATAAATATATATACATATAAATATAGTAAATATATTCATTATTTAAATATATTTATTATAATTTTATAATTATATAAATATATAATTATTTATTTATATTTATATATATTCTTTTCAAAAAAATATATTTATATAATTATATATATATATATATAAGAAAAATATATAAATATAAATATAGTAAATATATTCATTATTTAAATAAACTTATTATAAATTTATTTTTATTTAAATACATATATTTATTTATTTATAATTATATAAATATGTTTTAATGAAATATTTACTTATTTATAATTATAATTATATAAATGTATAAATATAGTAAATATAAATTTATAAATATATTTATTTACAAATATGTTTCTAGAAATATATTTTTTATATTATTAATAAATATTTGATCTTAAGTGCATGTATGTTAAAAATGAGTGAAATTGAATAATTAAAAATGAGTACACTTTAACACTATTGAAAAAATGAATAAGTTTTATTAATTAAATATTAATTATTAAAAAATACTGATATATATCTAAATAATGATTAATACATATTGAAAATATTAAGACATAATAAACAAATATATATAAAATAATAAATAAAAGTTGATTAAATTCCCAAAAAAATAATTAAAAAAAATAAGACATATTAAAAAGGAATTAATACTTAACAATAATAAATTAAAAAAAAAATAAATAAAATTTACGGTGATTAAATACATGATGTATTAAATGTATCATGTTAAAATTATATTATAAAATGAATACTAAAATTTGAATAAATTAAATAAATATTAGGTGTATGTGTTTCTATATGAGATTTCATTAATTATGTTAATATTTGTGTGTGTGTGTTGTATATAAAAATAAATTAATTAAGTATATGTGAAATCAATATAACACACATTTGTTCTATGTTAAATTTAATAACCAAACAACATTCAATTATTTCCATTACTCGATGCAATTAGTCAATATTTTAATTTATATTAATTTTTAATTATAAACCATTACTCACTAAATATATTATTATTTAATGTAATGAATAAATATTTTGTATTATATAAATCTTATTTATGAACATTCATATATATATATATATATATATATTTAATATAAACTATTTATTAACAATAACAATTATTATTTAATTAAGGAAATGTTCAATTTTTTCTCAATTTACTTATTTTTAATTTTTATTTGTTTAATTTTCATTTGACATATATCTATATATTTAATATATACTATTTATTAGTATTTATAATTTACAAATAGTATAATGAATTTATTCATTATTATCAATAAATAATTAATTATTAAAAATGTCAATAATTTTTTTAATAAACACATTTTTATTATTTATTTATTTATGAAACAATATCAATGGTAAAAACACGTTGACAAATGATCTCTTTATGGGTGAAAAAAAATTCTAATAAAGTGCACACTTTATCAGTGCTAAAAATAAAGTGTTGAAAAAGGGTACCTTTTATCAGTGAAAAAAAATTGTTGATAAAAGTTACTCTTTATCGGCGGTTATTTTAGAACTGATATAGGGAAACTTGATCGTTACTTTTTTCTAACAGTGATAATAGCCAATGATGTTAAAGACATGTTTTGTAGTACTGAAACAAAATACATGGATAAAGGGAAAGAGAACCCTAATATTAGAGGCAGGGAATAGAAAATGAACATGAAGAGGGAAATCGAACACAAATAAATGTACTTTTCTCATCATTCTGTTTATTGGGAGTAGGGTTGAGAATAGGTAGGTTGTGACGGTAAGATAGGATGCTGGATAAGGATGTTCCATCATAACGTAGAGGTGGAGAAGGGAGGAGATGGGTGGATTCTTACCCCTACCCTGTTGGTTTCCCTAGCCCAAGGAATTATTAGGCTTTCCCTAGGGCCAACCCTAGTTGTTTCATGCAAATAATTCAGACCAATGTGAAGAATTTTGGTATCACGACCTGAATCTTTTTTTTTTGTGGTTCGCACATGCTTCCACAAATGTGGTCAATGCCCCTTTATTAAGTCCATTAATTATGAGAGTAACTACTCTATTAGTGTGTGTAAAATCACTCCATTAATATCAGGAAAAAATCCATTATTTATATGTTTCCATATATCCCTCTGAGGCATCATGTAAAAACATCATATAATTGTTAATTTTATGCTTTTACTCTTCCATTGGTTTTTCATGATTTGGTTTTTCCATGTAAAATTCAAGTGTTCCCTTTTAATCTGTTTTTTTTGGTTGTTCGTTCAAACATTTCTAAAATATATATTCATGCACCAAGTTAATATTAGTGAAAAACCTCTCCAATTATAAAAAAATATCCAAAAATAATAATTGTTTAAATCCTTCATTAACATTTTCAGTGCGTAACATAGAATACAAAAACTATCTCAATTATTTATTTTTTATAACATTTAGTAGTGGATGTTTCCTCGACATTTAGATTACAGTACAGACATAAAAATTATCCCTCAAAATTTGTAGGCAAGCATTTCACCTTATTACTCTAAATTTAGTGACTAAAATATTTTTGAAAAGATGGAAAGATTTAGAACAATTTTCTTAAAGGGGAATCCAAACTTCAACCATATACATGATGAAAATTTTCAAACAAATGGACGGTTGTAAATACATTAAAATTTTGACTTATTTCAAATGATGTAGAAAAATTTCCTCCACAATTTAGAATTTAATGATTCTACTTAATATGGACAACAAACACATAAACATCACATTAAAAGACAAATGAAAAAAATATTAATGTTTTTTGTCATTTACATATTTCAATTTGAGTGAGAAAAAGTTACTCATATGCATTAGGATCACAAGAAGGAGCATAAAAGAGTTTTAGAATGATTCTTTGGATTTTCAAATTTGCAAGTATCTATTTCATGAGACCATCTCAAACTCAAAATAACAAAATGAAATAACCCAGCTTTAAAATATAATATGCACCATTATATTTTTTTCAATCCATAATTTCATTTCTTACAGAAACGATAATATTCATTCAATATTCATTTTTTAATATGAAATATTTGGAATTTAAATAGTGAAACTTGGAATTAAACTATAGGGGTATGTATATGTGGCAGTTGGAGGTGGATTTTTTGGCTATACAATAAAAGAAAAGTGATAAGGAAAATTGGGAGACAACACAACGGGGCTTTCAATCTTGTATTGCACATATTTTCTGGACTAGAATTTCCAACAATTTATAGTAATTTACAAAGACATGAAACATACACATTAACAAATGAAACTGACATATTAAATAAATTAAACAACCAAATTAAATGGACACATTAAAGAAATAAAGTAGTCACATTAAATGGACACATTATAGAAAAAAACAGCCACATTAAACGAACACATTAATGAAATGAAACAACCACATGGGGAAGACCCTTTGAATTTTCACTAGATGTATTTGGTTTGAAATTCCAACACACACCTTCCAACCAAAATATGATTCATTCCAATAATCATTCTTAGATATTTGAATTCATCTATCAGAATTTACTTTGTGAAAATATCATCCACCTATTCCATAGTATGGAAATACTCAAATTTTATCATTTTCTACTTTACATGATCTCTCAGAAAATGATATCAGGTATAAATGTGTTTGCCTCTTAAATGTTGCATCGAATTTATGGATAGTTAGATTACCAACTTATTATCCACATATATAACAATGGATCCATCATACGGATTCTTCAAATCCTTTAGCAGGGTTCTCAACCAAATTCATTAACAAAACAGTGGACGATCTGCTATATACTCTACTTTACATGTGGATAGGGCGAACACACTTTGATTATTTGAATTCCATGTGAAATAAGACTTTCCAAGAAATAATACATATCTAATGGTGATTTTTCTTTCATCTTGGTCACCTCCCCAGTCACTGTTTGAGTATCCATATATCCATGATTCATCATTGTATGGATAGAATAGAGGAAATTCCACTCTTAATTCGATATACCTGATGATTCTTTTGTGGCTAGACAATGAGATTATTTGGGAACTCCCATGTCCCAGCTTAGAATCCCAATAATGTAGATTATATATGGTCTTGTGATTATGAGGTACCTTAGGCTTTCAATCAGACTCTTGAACAAAGTCGAGTCAATGATTCTTCCTTCTCCATCATTTCTTAGTTTTAAGCCCGTTTCTACAATAGTTTTTATTGTGTTTCAATTTTCCATCGTGAACTTTTCAAGAAATTCGTTGGCACACTTCTTCTAAGATATATAGATGCCACCGTGTTGTTTATTTAATTCTATGCCCATAAAAATGGACATAAGACCTCCATCGGATATCACAATCTCTTTAATCATGGCCTTCTTAAATTCATCGAACATCGGTCGGTTGTTCCCTCTAAACAAAAAATCATCAATATATAGGAATACTATAAGAATATCACCATGAGAATTATTCTTGATGTAAATTGCATGCTCATATAGACATTATGAGAATCCATTATCTTGAAGATAGTTGTCGATGTGTGCATTCCAATCACATAGATCTTTCTTCAACCCATAGAGGTTTTTCTTCAGTCGATACAGATAATATTCCTCCCATTACATAAAAAATCCTTTTAGAGGGTTAACATAGACCTATTATTATATAATTCCATTCAAGAATATAGACATCACATCCAGTTGGAAGATCATCCAACTATGATGGACTTCACGGGATATAATCATCCTCACAGTGCTAAGGCGAGCAATATTAGTGAATAATTTTTCATAGTCCAACTCATACTTTTGATTATATTCCTTTTCTATGAGCTTTGTCTTATAGAGATCGATCACACCATCATCATTTCACTTGATCTTGTACAACCATTTGATTCCAATTGTTTTTTGTCTATTCAGAAGTGTAGCCAGCTCCCATGTGTCATTTTTCTCTATGGCATGAATTTATTCTTCCATATAAATTCACCCACATTCTTCCCTTATGGATTCTTTAAATGTCAGAGGCTCATGATCAACATATAAGAAAAAAATATTTAACTCTTTAGTTTTCTCAAGGATGTCTCTTATGTTTATTAGGTTTATAGGTTCCATAGGTGAGGACGAGCTGGAAAAATTTTGACTTGATGGATTGCTTTTAGGAGTGATGGAATGTACTTTTGGAAACTTGTGTACTAATGATGCGCCTGAGGAAGGTTTCATAAGAATTTTATCATGATGATCATTCCTTTCTTCAGGATCTTCTAATTTGACTGGAACATATTTTTTTGATTAATCATACTTTTATTTCCACACTTCTTCCTTACTAGAGACCACATATTTACTCACCACTACTTTATTTGTTTATGGATTGTAGAGATTATAGGATTTAGATGCTTCACAATAGCCGATAAAGATGCAATTCTCACAAAAATCATCAATCTTACTTATTCTTTCTTCTGGAATATGTGTGTAGGCAACACGCCCAAAGATTATTATTTGTTCCACGCTCGGTTTGTAACCACTCCACTCTTGTTGTGGTGTCAAATTTCCCACGCTCTTGGTTGGAAACTAATTGAGAAGATAGACATTACATGCAACTGGCTCTACCCAGAATCTCTTTGGAAGACCTTTCTCCTTCAGTATGGTCCTATTTATGTCGAGGATGGTACTATTATTTTATTCTTCAATTCCATTATGTTGTGGTGTGTAGGTTGCATTGTATTTCTACTTGAAGTCTTGTTCCCTGCAAAAAACATGAAATACATTTCATGCATATTCTCCACCTCTGTCAGATCGCAGTACATTGATCATGTGACCACTTTTTTTCTTCATCACATCTTTAAAAATTTTAAATATAGTAAAAGTAGAAGATTTTTCTTTGATGCAATACAACCAATGTTTTTTTATAAAATAATCAATGAGGGTAATAAAGTACCTATTACCTCCAAGTGAGGGTGTTTCAAGTGGTCCGAAAATATCAGTGTGAACCAACTGAAGTGGTTCCTTTTCTCCTCTAGACACTCCACTTGGGAAATAGTTTCTTTGTTTCTTACTGAGTGTACACACCTCACACACAGAATTTGGAACTTCAATTATCGGCATGCCACACACCATTCTTGATGAGGATCAAAGATTAAGGCCATTGAAATATAGATTCCCAAAGTGCATATGCCATCTCAATGAGTCATTAATCATGATTCCATAGTGTCACTCCTCATCCTTTGTGTTGATATATAGTAGAAAAATGTGATTCTTCACCATTTGGACTTGAGAAACAAGTCTTTTATGAGCATATCTTATATACAAAGAATAGTTTTCATGTGTATGGCATACCCCTTCTCAAGGAGTTGGTCGATACTAATGATATTATTTTTCATATTTGGAACGTAATAAATGTTAGAGATGTAATTTGACTAACCATGCTTATGATAGATTGTGATTTTACCTTTTCCAACCATGAGTAGCTTTGATGAGTCTCCACAAACATCTTATGTGAGTTCCTTAAACAATTCTTTGTTACCACTCATATGGTTTCTTGCACCTGTGTCGAGATACTACACATCTAGTTGCTCACATGCCTTTTCCTGTGAAATTAGGAGTGTGGTTACTCCTTAATCATGGTGTGATGCTTTAGAATAGTTGGTTCGTTCGTCATGATCCATTTTTCTCCAACACTCAGAGGCATAATGGTTTAATTTCTTGTAATTGTGTCATTAAACATTCTTTGAGTTCACAAGACCATGCATGAATCGGCCTCCACTGTTTCCTATTCCACAGAAGCTGGTAAAAAATCTTTTGTTGATGGCTTGGACGATATCCATGCCCTCTACCTCTTGAACAATGACCGCCTCATTGTGTTTGGCCATTATTTTATTCTTTTAGAGACAAATTAGACATTAATTCATCTCAATCATAGAACCCAAATTATTTTTCATTCATTGTTCATGTAATTACAATCCTCCCATCAGTTCTTCAATGGTATGTTTATCCAAATCATTTTATTCTTTGATTTCCCCAATAATATGCTCAAATTTTTTTGTGAGAGATTGAAGTGTTTTTTAAATGACATGAATGTCCTTAACTTTTTCAACATTTCATTTCAAATTCTTAACAATAACTATTAAACATGAGAAGTAATCAGATATACTCTCATCGTCATTCATGTGCACCACTTTGAACTCTTATCTTAGTATTTGAAGACGAACCTGCTTCACCAGATTAACACCCTTTAAGATAGTGTCAAGGGTATCTCAATATTGCATTCTTGATGTTTCTTCAACAATCTTTTCAAATGTTGATTCATCCAACCCTTGATAGAGGAGGAAAAGCATCTTATTTAGATTCTTCCCTTGATTTTTGAGATCCTTATTTTCTTCATTAGTGATGGTGGATTCTTCCTCCATAGTATCTACTATATAAAGGTTCTCGACGTAGCAGTAGCATGGTAGTTTGGAGGTACCGACTTTTCCTTTTCCATAATCGATGACCAATTCTTGATCAATACGACGATAAATTCCAGTATCCACAGATTAGGATCAAAGGTATATACTATAGAAGAAAAGGGTGTTGGACCCTAGAGATAGGATCTTTCACATCATGATTGTAATTAATTTAAATAATTTATGTAGAAATTAAATACCTGGATCTTTGGTACTTTCTTCATTGATTATGTTGATCATCTGGGATGACCCTTCCGAGTTTTCTCATTGAAATTGTGAGTATCCAAACCAGAATCCCTCTAGAGGTGATCCAAATGTGCTCTGATGGCATTAAATCAACACCACACATTCTCCAGGTAATATCATGGTGAATCAAGTGTGTTGTGTCAGTCATTCTTGATCACCTATTCTTCGGTCATAAAGAACATCTCTCATTCTTGAGAGGGGAGAGGAGAGGACTCGAGAGAGAAATTATTATGTCTCAACAATTCTATCACCACCGGAAATTTGGTTCACCAGGCGTAATGGCACATAAGATGTACATATCTATTTAATGAAATGGGGTTTCAGTTACAATATTCATTTATGTAACAACAATTAAATACATTCATAAACTTATAGAAAACTCATGCTACATAATAACAATAATAGTACCATTATTCTTGGTGCACCATCTCACACAAAATAGAATCATAAATGAAATATCATAACACATAATGATAACAATGTTGTTATTATTTTGTCTTGTGACAACTAGTTAAATAATTATTTACCATCTTGAAAATAATTATTTTACTATCGGACTAATCTTGGTCTGCTATAACTCCACTTCCATTTATTGAACACACGAAGAAATAAATAATTTATTCTCTTAAATAAATGTTTTATTTACAAACTAATAGATAAATATTTATTAAATGTTCAATAAAATAAATATATTTAATTTAATTTATGCGATCATTTTATCTTGAATAAAATTATTCCACGGTCTTGAGAATAATATGTATTCCATTGATTAAATTTAAATAGAATTTAATCGAGACCAAAAGAATCACTTAGTGTGTGACCCTCAAAGATTCATTCACATTGTTATTAGGTAGGTTTTCTAATGTCCAAGAGTACTATCTAGAAAAAAATCAAGGAACCCAAGAGAAATATTTTAATGTCACAACAACGAAATCCATATACGAACACTCACTATGTAATATAATCCATTTGTCACAATATCTCATCAACTAGGTTTCATGATAGTTTCATCAACCTATATGCTTGATATTTCAATCTTTTAATACGTAAAATAAACTCATTGTTTCACCATGGACATCTAATTTTGGGAGATGGTTCTATTTTAATCAATAGGAAGAGACACTATCATCAGGGTCACATACTAAGTGTTTCTCCTCTAGACACTCCACTTGGGAAATAGTTTTTTTGTTTCTTACTGAGTGTACATGCCTCATACACATGATTTAGATCTTCAATTATCATCAAGCCACGCACCATTCTTGATGAGGATAAAAGATTAAGGCAATTGAAATAGAGATTCCCAAAGTGCATATTCCATCTCTATGAGTCATTAATCATGAGTCCAAAGTGTCACTCCTCATCATTTGTGTTGATATATAGTATAAAAATGTGATTCTTCACCATTTGGACTTGATAAAAAAGTATTTTATGAGCATATCTTATATAAAACGAATAGTTTTCATGTGTATGACATACCCCTTCTCAAGGAGTTGGTCGATACTAATGATATTATATTTCATATTTGGAATGTAATACACATTAGATATGTAATTTGACTCACCATTCTTCTGACAGATTTTGATTTTACCTTTTCCAATCATGAGTAGCTTTGATGAGTCTCCACAAACTTCTTCTATGAGTTCCTCAAACAATTCTTTGTTACCACTCATATGGTTTCTTGCACCTGTGTCGAGATACTACACATCTAGTTTCTCACATGCCTTTTCTTGTGAAAGTAAGAGTGTGGTGACTTCTTAATCATGGTGGGATGCTTTAGCATAGTTGGATAATTCATCATGATCCATTTATCTCCAACACTCAGAGGCATAATGGGTTAATTTTTTGCAATTGTTTCATTAAACATTCTTTGAGTTCCCATGACCATGCATGAATCGGCCTCCACTATTTCCTATTCCACAGAAGCTGGTAAAAAAAATCATTTATTGATGGATTGGATGATATCCATGCCCTCTACCTCTTGAATAATGATCGCCTCGTTGTTTTTGGCCATTATTTTATTCTTCTAGAGTCAAATTAGACTTTAATTCATGCTCAATATTTGAACCCAAATTATTTTTCATTCATTGTTCATGTACTTACAATGATCCCATCAGTTCTTCAATGGGATGTTTATCCAAATCATTTGATTCTTTGATTTCCCCAATAATATGATCAAATTTTGTTGTGAGAGATCGAAGTGTTTTCTCAATGACATGAATTTTCTTAAATTTTTCACCATTTATTTTCAAATTCTTAACAATAACTATTAAACATATAAAGTAATCAGAGATACTCTCACCGTCATTCATGTGAGCCGCTTTGAACTCTTCTCTTAGTATTTCAAGACGAACCCGCTTCACTAGATTAACACCCTTTAAGATAGTGCCAAGGGTATCTCAATATTGCTTTCTTTATGTTGCTTTTGTAATCTTTTCAAATGTTGATTCATCCAACACTTGATATAGGAGGAACAAAATCTTATTTCCATTCTTCCCTTGATTTTTGAGTGCCTTATTTTCTTCATTTGTGAATGTGGATTCTTCCTCCATAGTAGTTACTATATGAAGGTTCTAGACGTAGTAGTAGCATGGCAGTTGGGAGGTATCAACTTTTCCTTTTCCATAATCGATGACCAATTTGGGATCAATACAATGATAAATTCTAGTATCCACAGATTAGGATCAAAGATATATACTACAAAAGAAAAGGGTGTTGGACCGTAGAGATAGGATCTTGTACATCATGTTTATAATTAATTTAAATATTTTCTGCAGAAATTAAATACCTGGATATCTGTTACATTCATCATTGATGATGTTGATCATTTGGAATGACCCTTCCGATTTGTCTCATTGCACTTGTGAGTATCCAAACCATAATCCCTCTAGCGGTGATCCAAATGTTCTCTGATGGCCTTCAATCAACACCACACATTCTCCAGGTACTATCATGGTGATGCAAGTGTCTTGTGTCAGTCATTCTTGATCACCTATTTTCGGTCTTAAAGAACATCTCTCATTCTTGAGAGGGGAGAGGAGAGGACTCGAGAGAGAAATTGTTATGTATCAACAATTCTATCACCACCTGAAATTTGGTTAACCAGGCATAATGGAACATAAGATGTACATATCTATTTAATGAAATGGGGTTTCAGTTACAATATTCATTTATGTAATAACAATTAAATACATTCATAAATTTATAGAAAACTCATGCTATATAATAACAATAATAGTACCATTTTTCGTGGTGTGCCAACTTGCACAAAACAGAATCATAAATGAAATCTCATAACACATAATGACAACAATGTTGTTATTATCTTGTCTTGTGACAACTAGTTAAATAATTATTTACCATCTTGAAAATAATTATTTTTCTATCAGATCAGTCTTGGTCTTCAAGAACTCTGCTTCCATTTATTGAACACCCGAATAAATAAATAATTTATTCTCTTAAATAAATATTTTATTTAAAAACTAATAAATAAATATTTATTAAATTTTCAATAAAATAAATATATCTAATTTAATTTATGCGATCATTTTAACCTGATTAAAATTATTCCACGGTCTTGAGAATAATATTTATTCCATTCATTAAATTTAAATAGAATTTAATCGAGACCAAAAGAAACACTTAGTGTGAGAACCTCAAAGATTCATTCACATTGGTATTAGGTAGGCTTGCCTAAAGTCCTAGATTACTATCTAGAAAAAAATCAAGGAACCCAAGAGAAATAATTTAACGTCACAACAAAGACATCCATATATGAACACTCACTGTGTAATATAATCCATTTGTCACAATTTCTCATCAACTAGGTTTCATGATAGTGTCATCAACCTATATGCTTGATATTTCATTCTTTGAATACCTAAAATAAACTCGTTGTTACACCATGGAAATCTAATTTTGGGAGATGGTTCTATTGGTACAGGCATCAAAACCATTGGTATACTATATACCAACGGTTTTGTAAACCATTGGTTAGTAATCCATTGCAAAAGGCCTATACCAGTGGTTATTATCAAACTGTTGGTATATGTCAGTCTAACCTTCCATATGCCAACGGTTTTATATAATGAATTGGTATATATTTATATCAATTGTTAATAAACAGTTGGGATATATAGTTTAAATATAGTTTACCAATGGTTTAGAAACTGTTGGTATATAGTTTTACCAATGGTTCTTTAAAACCGTTGGTAACAATATTATGGAAATACACTTTACCAATGGTTTTGAACCATTGGTATAGTGTATTACCAACATTTTATTCAAACCCATGGTAAAACTATTCTCAAAATACACTTTACCAATGGTTTTAAACTATTGGTAGAGTGTATTTCTATAAAACAGCACAATAGCCAGCACAACATCCACCCATCCCCTCCATTGAAAACACCTGCAAACAACACATACAGACACACCTACAAACAACACTTAAAATAGAACAAAAAAACACCTTAAATAGCACAAAAAAACAACAGACGCTTCCAACCATGAAATTTACCACAATATTGTTTTCCCCATTTCAATCATCACACGATAACAACTCCTCCAACTAACCCATTTCAATTTTTTTGTGCACACATCTCATAATGGTGAGAGGAATCTCACATTTCAAAGAGCTTGTGATAGTCAGAGTTACATTTTGAGCATCTGACTATGAGGGTGGGGGTGTCCAGGTGGTGGGGTAGTGTCTGGGGGTGGGGCCATCCATGGGTGTGGGGGTGTCCATGTGGGTGCAGGGGGTGTCCAAGTGGTGGGGTGGTGTCCATATGGGTGGGGGTGTCCATGGGAGTGGGGGTCAAGGGGGTGGGGGCTGTTCAGGGGGGTACAAGGTGTCCTGGGGGTGGGTAGGTTATCCACAGGGGTGGGGGAAGGTCCATGGGGTACGAGTTGTCCAGGGGGTGGGTGGGCTGTCCACAGGGTTGGGGGTTGTCTACGGGGAGGGTGTGTCTAGGGGAGTGGGCAGGCTTTCAACAGGGGTGGGGGCTGTCCAGGGGGTAGGGGTGTCCAGGGGGTGGGTGGAATCTCCATGGGGGTGGCGAGGCTATCCACGGGGGTGTCGGGGCTATCCAGGTGTAGGGTATCCAAGGGGTGTGAGGACTGTCCATAGGGGTGGGGGATGTCCATGGGGTACAGGGTATCTAGGGGGTGGGCCGGCTATCCACGGGGGTGGTGGGGATTTCCAGGGGGTAGGGGGTTGTCCAGTGGGGGTACAGGGTGTCCAAGGGTGGGTGGCCTGTCCACGCAGGTGGCGGGGATGTCCATAGGGTATAAGGTGTCCAGGGGGTGGACAGGCTATCCACGGGGGTGGACGGGCTGTCCATGGGGGTTGGGGCTGTCTAGGGGGAACGAGGTGTCCAGATAGTGGGTGGGGCTATCCAGGGGGTACGGGGTGTCCATGGGATGGGCCGACTCTCTACAGGGGTGGAAGAGTTGTCCAAGGGGTAGGGGGTGGCTAGGGGGTGGGCATGCTGTCCACGGGGCTGGGGGATGTCCATGGGGGGGGGGGCTATCCAGGGGGGCGGGCTGTCCACGGGGGTGGCAGGCTCTCCAAGGGGGTTAGGGTGTCCAGGGGTGGGGGGGATTTCCAGTCGGTGGGGGATGTCTAGGGGGTACGAGGTGTCCAGGGGGTGGGCGGGCTGTCCAGGGGGGTGCGCGGGGCTATCCAGGGGGTATAGGGTGTCCAGGGGGTGGGCGGGCTACCAACGAGGGTGGCGTGGCTGTCCAGGGGTTGGGGTGTTCATGGGGGGTGGGTGGGATGTACACAAGAGTGGGGGGCTATCCACGGGGGGAGGATCTATCTAGGGGGTGGGCGGGCTGTCCAGGGGGTTGGTGTGGCTGTCCTGGGGGATACGGGGTATCGAGGGTGTGGGTGGGATGTCCATGGTGGTGGAGGAGATGTACAAGGGTACTGGGTGTCCAAGGGGGTGGGCGTGCTGTCCACGAGGGTGGGTGGGCTGTCCACGGGGGTGGGGAGGCTGTCCAGGGGGCAGGTGGTGTCCAGGGGGTTGTCGGGGATGTCCAGGTGGTGGGCCTACTGTCCATTGGGGCGGTGGGGGTGTCCAGGGTGGTATGGGTGTCCGGGGGGAGTGGGTCGGCTGTCCCCAGGGGTGGGGGCTGTACATGGTGGGTGGGGCTATCTAGGGGGTGGGTAGGCTATCCACGGGGGTGGTGTGGCTTTCTAGGGGGGTCAGAAGTCTTTCTAGGGGGTGGGCTTTCCTGGGGGGGTATGAGGTGTCCAGGGGTGGGCGGGTTGTCCAGGTGGTTGGGCGGGGCTGTCCAGGGGGTGGGGTGTCCTGGGGGTGGGAGGGCTGTCCACGGGGGTGGCGAGTCTGTCTAGGGGGTAGGGGGTGTCCCAGGGGGTGGGCGGGCTGTCCACAGTGGTGGGGGTATTCCATGGGGGAAGGGATATCCAGGGGTGGGAGGGCCATCTAGGGGGTGGGCGGGGCTATCTAGGGGGTTACAGGGTGTTCAGGGGGTGGGCGGGCTATCCACGGGGGTGGGGGCTGTCCACGGGGGGAGGGGATGTCCAGGGGGGTGCGCGGGCTGTCTAGGGGATGGGCAGGGCTATCCAGGGGGTGGGTGGGATATCTAGGGGGGTACGAGGTTTCAAGGGGTGGTTGGGGATGTCCAGGGGTATGAGGTGTCCCCGGGGTGGCTGGGCTATCCATGGGGGTGTAGGGGGTGTCCACGGGGGTGGGTGGGCTGTCCACAAGGGTTGGGGTAGGGGTTGTGCATGTGGAGAGGGGTTTTTCAGGGGGTGGGCGGGCTATCCACGGGGGTGGTGGGGCTGTCCAGGGGGTACGAAGTGTTCGGGAGGTGGGTGGGTTGTCCATGGGGGTGGGGGCTGTCCAGGGGAGGGGTGAATAAATTACAGAAAATCATCAAGTCATGTTTTATTATTTAATGATAAAAAAACAAATAAAATATGACCTACCTAATAACACATATATTTAGGCACAACAAATCAATATACATCAAAGTTCAGTAATATCTATCAAAAATTTAACAGATCAATCTGTCCCTCATCACCATCACTATCATCATCATCAACAACAACCTCACCCTCATCCTCATCATCATCCCCATCATCATCCATGCCCTCCTCAATTCCCTCCTACTCACCCTTATACTCAGCCTCGACCTCCTCATTGCACTCCTCCTATGCCTCTCCCTCCTCCACTGCCTCAGCCTCCTCCTCATCCTCCTCCTCCTCCACCTCAGCCTCCTCCTCGCCATCATCTCGACCTCCACTAGAATTTCAACCTAGTGCACCATATATAGATATCATCGAAGAAATATATTTATCACAATCTCTGCTAGACTCTGGTGGATGTGTTAGAAGTAAAATATCCATCAGTTTCATAAATGCAGTGTTTGCCCAATCAGACTGTTCTGCCATCTCTATGTCCCTTTTTTCAGTCTGTTCTTCCTGTGCCTTAACTTGTTGGAACTCTATGGCACTGTATCTGAGGAGGGCAAATACCTCTTCAGAACTATACTCTTCCCAGGTAGGCAGTGTACTCTACCAGGGTGCCCATCTCCCAACACCTGATGTAAGTGATCGTTTGGCCAAAAATTGTCAAGTTCTTGGGCATCAAGGTCCTCTAAATAATCCTGTTAAAAATATAAATAGATTATTATGTTACAAAATAGAGATTAAAATTTTAAATCTACAATGTTAAAATTACAATATGCTGCTGAGTCAGTTCATTAACCCTGCTTCCATCTTTCTCTCTTCTACTCAAGAAAAAAATGTTTTCTCAAGGCACACGTCCTTCTATATACAATTTATTCCTCCACAATGGCATTGAATATAGGAAAGCATAAATATAAATAGGATATCAATAATTAATTTTAATAAATAAAATTATATAACAACTTTAGGAATCAAATAAATTATAGAGGAAGCAATAGAAAGTGAAAGTCGTAATGAAAAATAATAAACTGTCATATCTTCTGCATCTCATGATCTGGGCATCGTAGTACGTCCCAAAGTGTAGAGGTATTTTTTAGCATCAGTGTTTTGTTTATTTCTTCCAGGTTATTCCTAAATAAAATTAAATAATTATTATAATGAAAAAAATGAAAAATTTCATTTAAATACCTCTAATGCGATTAATACCTTAAATTGGATAGTCGTCCCATGAGTAATCATCTATCGATACTATTATAAAGTAAAATTATCCACAACAGGGACCACCTCTAACTCTGTGCCTAGTCTATCACGCCCGCTAATATACAACTCATGCTTATAATCTCTCCAAACCTCTCCTAAAACTTTTAGTCATGCTAGTCGTGCACCCTCACCATCGGGGAAATTAAACCAAAATTGACCACCAAAATATTAAATCCTATAAATACAAAAAAAAATATATTTAATTTAATACAATAGATATTTTTACCCATATCTCTACCCAAGCTTTTTTCCTTGACTTCATTAGGCAACTGTCTCCATGAGAGCGGGTTGACAGGAATGATGTCGGAGTATTTGGCAAGAGTCGCCAAAAAACTCTTACATTGTTGCCCTGATTTTTCAATCATTTTAATATCTTCATTATAGTCCACCATCAACTGTGTGCGACGGTTACACACTGCATGCATGCATGTACTCCCCCTCCCTTACCTCCTATCAGTAGATGTATCTGTTAAAAAAGAAAAACAAATATTTTGTCGATACATGTTACAATGAAAATATTTAATGGTGTAAAAATTTTTTTAGGGTTTTATATGGTTACATGCCGTAGTCTGATCAATGGGTGCTACTGGATCTGCAGAAACTGAAGGAACACCCTATACAGGTGGAGTGGGTCTCAATGTATGCTACTCAGGGACAGACTCTGCTGGAGCGGAAGTCAAAGAAGATGGAATATAAAAGCTTGGGGAGAAGGAAGAATAAGTAAAAGAAGATGATAAGGATGGGTGGACAAATGATAGATGGGGAGTGGAATCATCATCAGATATGGTACCGATAGGTGAGGAGGCTCAGATGTAAAGGGTGGTAAAAACATGGGATGGCATGAATATCATGTGTGTCCCTAATGACGCGCTAGGATAAGAATGTGGGATGGATTGTATTTTAGTGGGAGGGGTAGGTTCTAATCGAGTATGCCGACCAAATCTTCTGGCTCTCATACCACCCCCCCCCCCAGTATGAATACCCTGAGTACTAGGAATACTACTAGGCTTATTATCAAATAATTGTTTCCTAATAGATGGATCCTGCAAAAAATGTTGAAAAAAAAATTAATCAAATGAAATTATATTATATATATATATATATTTGAAATAAAATACTCACTATAGGCACTAGTGGTGGAATGCCCATTTCAGTCAAGCGGCGATGGTTGTCCATCATCTGCTTCTTTCACCTCTATTCAATAGGATTCATTTCCTGCATTTGAAAACAAATATGGAAGTAATTAGAAAAAGATAACTAATGTGTAACCCAAAAAACAAAATAAATGAACTTGAACAGATATATAATGAAGTCAATAAATCTTACAAGATGTAATAATGAAATTTAATTTTTTTTGGATTTTTATTTACTAAGTGTAATCTGGGGGTGGGCGGGCTATCCACGGGGGTGGTGGGGCTGTCCATAGGGGTGGTGGGGCTGTCTAGGGGGTAGGGGGTGTCTAGGGGGGGTGGGTGGGCTGTCCACGGGGGTGGGGGATGTCCAGGGGGTATGGGGTTTCCATGGGTGGGGGTGTCCTGGGGATGGGGGTGTCTGGGGGTGGGCGTGTCTAGGGGTGGGCGGGTTGTCCACAAGTTTAGGGGTTGTCCAGGGGGGTAGGTGTGTCTAGGGGGTGGTCAGGCTTTTCCCTGGGGGTGGAGGGGCCGTCCAGGGGGTATGGGGTTGTCTAGGGGGGTGGGTGGGCTATCCATGGGGGTGTGGGGGCTTTCAAGGGGGTAGTGGTGTCCAGGGGTGTGTGTGGGTTGTCCACGAGGGTTGGGGTGCTATCCAATGGGGTAGGGGTGTCCAGGGGGTGGGGGATATCCATGGGGGTGGGGGTGTGTCCATGTGGGAGGGGGTCCAGGGGGTGGGGGATATTCAGGGGGGGTTGGGGGGAAGTCCAAGGGGGTCAGGGGTGTCCAAGGAGTGGGGGTGTCGGGGGGGATGGGGGTGTCTGAGGGGTGGGGGTTGTCCAGGGGGTGCACGGGGTTGTCCACGATGGTGTGGGCTGTCCAGGGG